>JAMWEH010001491.1:0-22520 GCA_024721245.1 Mitragyna speciosa | reverse complement strand
TGATCAAAGGGAGTAGGGAAATGAGGGAAAACTCAGTGCGAGGCTGGAGGTTTTGTGTCTGAGAAGGGGTTTAGAATCACCACGCGCTTATTCCACGCGCTTCTGCTAAATTCCTCATATTGGGCTCGAGGCCCATAAAAGTTGGGCTTTACAGATGCTATAGAAAAGTGTTGGGTTCGTTCCGATATGGAATTTGCAAATTGGGAAGAGAATTATTTGTAGGTTAAGTATTCTTTGTCTTCTAGATAAAAAAGTAAAATCAACTTGATGAGTTTGTGTGCTAATAATAAAAGATGACTTAGTTCGTCCCACATCGAAAATGTGTATGGTTCCGTGGGTTAATTCTTAAGTTAGCAATTGCCTTTTGAATTAACTTGTGGGGTGTGCTTAGATGAGTGTTTTCTTGTAACTGTTAGTGTTTAATCTAACTTTATAAGTTAAGTATTCTTTGTCTTCTGGATAAAAAAAAATAAATGGGTTATATGCTAAAAAAAAACGAAAATGGTAAATGAAACAAAGGTGGTTGATTGGCTTAGTGAGGTATTATAAATTGCTTGATTTGACTCTCAAGAATTTTTTTTTTTTGGGCTTTACGTTTCCTCCTACATGGCATATGTCTCTTGAATTAAAATAAGGTCGATTAAGCAATTTTGTTTTTTAATTTTTAGGATACTAATCAAATAAGATTAATTTAAGACGAATGAAGAACATGCAGAACCACAATTATTGATAGTTGATGTATATTTGAATGATATGGAGGATGCAAGGAGATCCATAGAGACCAATTATTTTCTTGGTTGATTGATTAGTACATTAAGCTAGTTTTTTCCACATCATTGTGAGTAATACATTAAAAAACAACACAATAGGACAATCACTAACTAAACCAAGTATCTATATAGCTTGTCAAGAAGTATTCTCCAAGAATTACATGTATGAAATGGTGTTAAGTGTGTACTAAAGAAACATGTTAAAGCCTTAAAAGAAAAGAAAAAGAATGAAAGAGGTTAGAACTAAAAAGACTGCTCTATGAAACGTGCAAGCAAAGTAGTCCACAAGAAAACACGTGCAATCTTCCTCCAATCCATGCACGTTTGTAAGCTTGCCTAGATTCATTCTCATTGAAATCATTGTACCTCTAGATTCTTTGCAAAATAAATGACTGTCAGCTTGCCAACTCAGCATTTTCATTTCTATTTTCTTTCCAATTTCTTCCCTCCTCACAAATTTTAAATATTCCCAATTATCCTCACCTAAATATCTCTGATCTTTCTGCTCTGAATATAAATTTCCGTCAACAAAAGTGCATATTTTTTGGGACATTTTGTTGGGTACTAGTAACATTCTTTACATGGCTCAGTTACTGCATCCAGTGTGTACAGATGCTCTCAAATTCCAGAACCCGTTACCAAGTTTTTGTTCAAGAAATCAATGGCCAATCTTGGCCAAAAATAATATGAATTGGAGTATTGGTCATGGTAGAAGAAGAAAAGGCTCAGGCAGAGTGAGGGTTGCCACTGGGGACCCTTCATTATCTGAAGATTTTGTTGATGATTACTATGCAGTTCTTGGTTTGGTAATTGCTACTTTATATCATTTCTGTTTAGATTTTAAATATATATAAAGAGAAATTTGCTAATGATATTTTCTTTATGTAAATAAATTTTCATTTTATTTTGTTGTGCTTTATGATTTCGTCATACAGTAACCATGAAAATTATGTTGCAGATCATAATGGGATGAGTGTAATTTCTTTTATTAAAGTTCTTCTTGGTATTGTATGTATCAATTATGGAACTTTATTTTCTAGATTACAAACTTTCTTTGATTTTCTTTTGCATAGGTAAGGCCTAGGCTATTAGAATTTAGAAAAAGTCATTTAACTAATAAGTAAAAGAGCTGAAGATAAGCATTTAGAAAGTAATTATAATAGTTTAATTTTGTTCCCTAATATCGAAACTCCGGCCAACTATTTGGAAATGCAAAATAATTGATTATGCTGAATTTTGGAAGTGAATTCTGCCAAGGAACAGAGCAGATGGATTGTATGTGACTGCTATCTTATCCATGGCTTCTTTCATTTTATTGATGATGTTTAATATTAAACAATGATTTGCGTTGAGTATTGTAACTTATTACCCTTGTGGTGGAACAATACTTCATTCACTAATTGACCAATGTAATTAGCTTCCAGATGCAACACCAGGTCAAGTCAAGAAAGCTTATTATAATTGCATGAAGTCTTGCCATCCAGACTTGAGTGGCAATGATCCAGAAATGACGAATTTTTGCATGTTCATCAATGAAATTTATTCAGTAAGTTTTGATTACGGATTGCTTACAATATTGAGAATGCTTAGGATTTACATTTGTGGTGCCTGTGCTGAAAATTACTGTTGGTGTCTGTCTAGGTTCTCAGTGACCCTGTGCAGCGAATGATTTATGATGAAATCCATGGATATGCTTTGACTGCAATAAATCCTTTTCTGGACGAGTCCACCCCAAAGGATCATGTATTTGTTGATGAATTCAGCTGCATAGGTATGAACAGTGTTTGCACTTTCGAAATTCATTGCTAAATTCCATTGACAAACTTGCAGTTCCGAGGTTTTCCCCCTCCTAATTCTACCTTCCCCTTGCCACACCATGCCAAGAGAAAAGACCTTTTTGACTCAATGATATGCATACATTATGTGACTATAAGTACAGGACAAAACAGTGGTTCAATAATATGGAAAAGTAGATAATCAAACATCGTTTGCCTATCTGGAAACCTATTGCAAAGGGATGCAATGAGAATTTTTTTAATATTATCTTTTGATGTAGGAAAATTAATTCTAGGATCTCTTTTTCTTTTTTGTTTCTTGAATAAAATCAATTCAAACCAAGTAGACAGCTGGTACGAACTTTAAATTACATGAAGCTTCTAAATATCCCATACAAAATTACAAAACAACATTTATTAATGGCCTTGGTAGATAGCATTCAAACAGCCTACTCAAAGTTCTCAACTAATATCTCATCAAAGTTCATTAACCTCTTGAAAGGGAAAAACAACAAATAACTTAAATAAAAAAAAAGTAATAACAGATTTTGAAAAACAAAGAGAACCTAAGTATATAGTTCATCAGTTATGCCAGCAGATGCTGCAAATGAGTCTGATCCTTGAGGCGCAGCACTGGTACCAGAAAATTGGAATTCAGTACCAAAACCTCTAGACTGCTGCAATGTTAGAGCAAATATCTCGTATTTAAGTATGTCAGCGTCACTAACACTTCTACGAGCGTACTTCATTGATTCTTCTAAGTGACCAACCTTGATTTCAGAAACTTCGTCATCCACATCCTCCTCCGTAGCCTGAGGGCTATCTCTTCTCTGCCTCTTCTTCTCAATATCTTTCTCAATATCCTCTCTAATAGCATATTTGCAAGCACGTTGACATATCTCCGTGATGTCAGCACCACTAAAGCCTTCAGTGCACTTAGATAGAGCCCTCAAGTCTACGTGCATAGAAACAGGTAGATTTTCTGAGGCATGCCTTGAATAGTCTGATAGTCGAGAAGTCTTCATCAGGGAGAGGGATATAAATCAATTGATCAAGGCGGACCATGGCCTCAGGAGTGCAGGATCAATTATATCAGGCCTGTTTGTGGCGCCAATAATAAAGACAGTTTTCTTAGCATTCATCCCATCCATTTCAGTTAGAAGTTGATTCAAGACTCTATCAGCAGTCCCATGAATCTCCTACAATTGACTTCCTCTCTGAGTAGCAATTGAATCCAATTCATCAAAGAAGAGGACACACGGAGCAGATTGGCGAGCCTTGTCGAATATTTCTCTGACATTGGCCTCACTCTCTCCGAACCACATGGTAAGCAATTCAGGACCCTTGATAGCTAATGAAGTTAGCTTGACACTTCAGTTGGCAATAGCCTTGGCCAGCAAAGTCTTCCCACAACCTGGTGGACCATAGAAAAGAACTCCCTTTGATGGAGACATGCCAAACTTCTCAAACATTTCAGGATGCTCCACTGGATATTGAACAGTCTCTTGAAGCTCACGCTTGATATTTTCAAGGCCACCAACATCCTCCCAGCTAACATTCGGAACTTCGACTACAGTTTCACGCAAAGCAGAGGGATTGCTCGTCCCAAGTGCGCTCTGGAAGTGCTCATTGGTGACAGCCATGGAGTTGAGTACTTCCGCGTCAATAGAATCATCTTCTAGATCCATAACATCCATCTTCTCCCTGATGCATTGGAGTGCAGCCTCGGTGCTCAAAGCTGCCAAATCAGCACCGACATAACCATGAGTGTTTCTGCTGATGTTTTCCAAATCCACATCTTCAGAGAGCTTCATGTTCTTGGTATGGATACGAAGAACCTCAAGCCGCCCAACTTCATCAGGAACCCCAATATCTATTTCCCTGTCAAATCTGCCAAACCTTCTGAGGGCAGGATCAATGCTATTGGGACGGTTAGTTGCCCCCATGACAATAACATGTGCACGAGACTTGAGCCCATCCATAAGTGTCAAGAGCTGAGAAACAATTCTTTTCTCAACTTCTCCATTTGTCTTGTCTCGTTTAGGAGCGATGGAATCTATCTCATCAATGAAGATGATAGATGGGGCATTTTTCTCAGCTTCTTCGAATGCCTTCCTAAGATTACTTTCGCTTTCTCCTGCCAATTTTGACATGATTTCAGGTCCATTAATACAGAAGAAAAAAGCACCAGTTTCATTAGCCACAGCTCGGGCTATCAAGGTCTTTCCTGATCCTGGAGGACCGTAAAGTAGAATTCCCTTTGGGGGCTTGACACCAATTGTTTTAAAGAGCTGCGGATGTCTCAATGGCAACTCCACCAGCTCGCGAATTTGAACCATCTGTCTACGAACTCCTCCAACATCATCATAACCAACCACATCTAGGCTCTCTTCGTCCTCCCTCTTCACTGGCTCTCCTTCACAAAAGATTTCAGTTGCAGGTGCAACAAAACAATACTCAGCAGGGTCAGTTTCAATGACCTTGAATTCAATACTTCTCATTCCTCCCCTTACAAGGAAAAGATCTCCCTTCCTAACAGGCCGAAACGAGTCCAAGAAATAAGGCTTCAAATAAGCATCATAGAGGTTCCCAGTAACCCCTTCAATAGTGTCATCAATAGGAAGGATGTGAACACGTTTTCCGAACTTGACATCAGGACATTGATGCACTGAAACAACATCTCCAAGCTTGACCCTGAGGTTCAACCTCACAACCTTGTTAATCCTAATCTTTGGTTCTTCACAATTGTCATCAGCAAGGACGGTACAGATTGTATCTCTCCTCTTCTTTCCCTTGATCAAGATAACGTCTCCATGTAAAAAGTTCAGCTTTTCCATGGTATCGCGGTTTAGAACTACAACGGAATTGTCGTCGTGGATTGCCTCGTCAACAAGAAGCCTATTCAAACACTTCTTTTTGTCTAAAATCGCTGTACCGAAATCCTTATTCATCGCCCTCGAAGTGGAGCGATCAATAACTTGCTTACCCATGGCTGCGGTATGAAATAAAGAATTAACTGGATGTAATTGAATAGATTTGAATTGAGACGGGGTGATGTTGAATATAAAGGCATTAGAGAGTCATCCGGTTTCTTGTTGGAAAAGCTTGCGTTCTTTCCTCTTTCTAATCCTTGTTTCAGACATCTTAAGGATGGCTTACTAATTAGGAAACTTGTTTCGCGGTTGGTTTGACATCCTTGGGAAACTTGTTCTGGTTTCCTATTTGGATTAATTAGTTTCAAAGGCAATACTAAGCATTATGTGAAAAGGAAACCAGGAAGGAAACTAGAGGAATTTTAGCAATGTCTGAATACAGAGACACAACTCAACATGATATATTTGTCATTCAGTTGAATATTAACTTGCAAACAGAAACATGTTTGAAATAGGATTAGCTGGACGCCAGGGCTCTACAGAACTACACGCACGCACGCACGCAATCTCTTACCCTGCATTTTTTTATTAGAAAAAGTTATCCCTTATAACTTCTACATACTGTCACTTTTTTTAACTAAAAAAATGTCCCTCTCTCTCATAACAGGCTGTAAAAATTGTACAAATGTTTGTGAAGATGTATTTACCATTGAGGAAGAATTTGGAAGAGCCAGAGTGCATTGTCAGTCTGGAAATCCTGATTTGGTTCAACAAGCTATTGATAGTTGGTATGATTTTGCCTTAATGATATTGCTCTGGCATAGTGATAACTATCTGAGCACATTTAAAGAAAGAGACCTTAAAATCATGGTAATATATCTTGGTTTTGACCGCTGTGGCCTACTTCATTGTTCTTTCTTTGGGATCCAGTAAACTCTTTTATTCAACCTGCCTTCGTCGAATGATTGCTAAAGATCAAACCACCCTACAATACCTAATCACTGTGTAACGTACTTTTTCAGGTGACCCCCCATACAAATATTTAAGCAAGTAAAATTGGACCAAATAATCTTGTTTAATGACATAATAAAACTGAAGGCCAATGCTCACAAGAATGTAGGAAATAATTGAATCTCTGAAGATGGATAGTGAATTTTTTTTTGTTTTTTTTTTGGAGAAGGATTAGTGAAGGTTTGAGAAGGTCTTTTGAGAGAAAAAGATTCAGCGTGTTGTTTTACCATGATATTAGTAGTTTTAAAACTTAGAAGTTCAGAAAAAGTTGAAGGTATTCACTTGGAAATCTCTATAAATGGATAACACAGTGATCACAACTTGATTTAGGCTGATTTTGAATCAGGATAACAAAACAATTCAGAAGGTATTCACGTGAAAATACCTATAATGGAAGCTCAAAAATCTGAATTGGACTTCAGTCAGATCACAAAACTGGAAACTCCCCAAGGATCTTGTTTAACTTTCGGTGGTTCACTGTTCTGTTTGTTTTCTCTTAAAGCTTAATATCAGATATTGTCATCTAAAATGTTATACTTCTTCTTTGATGGTTTTGAATATGGAAAGGGATCTTTCTTAGGCAGCTAATATCAATTATTACTTTATTTCAGCCCTGTTGATTGCATTCACTGGATTTCTGCTCAGCAACTATCTTTGCTAGAAGATGAAATGCGAAGAGTAGAAAGAGTAAATGTGAGTTATATGCTCCTTGGACACTTTCCCTCATTCATTCCTTACTTCATTACTAGAATTTTCTTGACCGATTATGTTATAGGATTGTTTTCTAGTCCCTTCTATGATTGATTATTTCCAATACCAGGTGACAAACCTGGTTTACAAACTTCTTTTACTAGCTTTGGATGGAAAATTTCTGATCATAATTAGTTTACTCAAATTATAATGTTATTCCAAGCCTCGTGGGCAGCATCAACACTCATCGTTGGATGCATATTTGGAATCTCAAGGAAAAAAACAGAAGGATTGTTGGTCACTGAGATCTGCTTTCTGTGGCCTAATAGGAGACATTCTAAGATTTTTGAACTTGTGGCTATCTAGTTCGTTTCATGCTCTTTAATAATTTTTAGCTTTGTGAAAGAATAAGCATTTTGTTCATCAATGTTGAGAGAAACTGGTACACTACTTTTAGCGTTGTGATACTACACATATTTGCTGCATGCACCATGTGAAACATTTTATTTTCTCTTCATCTTGAGATGAGCTGATCATCAATAAGTTTCTGACTTGCTGTCCTTTTGTTGATCACCAGGTAGCATTCATGCTTTCAGGAATGGGCTCTGCGGGTGTGGATGTTTTTCAGAATGGTGAGAGATTTTCCTGCATCCAACTCTGATGAGTTTTCTCCATAATCTCAGACTGCCTGTGAGAATCTTTAACTTGAAAATTTTGACAAAGATGAACAGAGATACAGATTAGTTACACTTGTCGTGAAGTCTAAAATGGAATTGATTGGGAAAGAATTGGGGTTCAAAGACATTAGATTGCTGACAGCCTAAAGGATTTGGCTGCAGTTATAGCTGCATATAATTAGGCAGTTTAAGTGCAAAGCTGATAGAAACTAGAGTATATGTTATGTTTGCCTGAACGAACTAGTCATGCTTAACAAATTTTGGACTGAGGTTTAGTTATCATTAAGCAGCACCTCCCTGTAGCCTAAAATATGTGGTTTTCCATGTACAACTATATACACCAGAAACCATTTAATGTCAATACTTAACTAGTAATATGGTTTCTAATTTCTATGTGTAGTCTAGCTAGTGCATTTAGAAGACACTGCTCGAGTGCAGTGGACATCAAATTTATCAATAGTACTTCTTCAACTAAAGGTTATGTGATGCTTCCGAAACATATAGTGGACCAGCTATATATCAAACATTTGGATCTGCATGTATATATAATATTTGTGTTACAAGAAAAATAATTCAAGGCCAGTACCTGATAGATTCTCAGAGTTTAAGCTAGTTTTTAACTTTTTCTGATTTACTATGGGTGTTTTTGCATCTGATTGGAGTACACTATTTTGGCAGGCAAGTGCTAGATGGGAAAAGAGACAAATCAAAGTCTTGGTGAGAAGTTGAAGTAGAAATATAAATACTGACCAAAGTGTTTGTAATCTTTTAATGCATGTCTTTTGTTGATTCTTCATTTTATTGAGTTTCCAACTTCTATCCTATATTTATCTGTTGCAGGAACAAGCCAAACAGAGGATGATGAAAAAGAAAGGTTCTAATAAACATGAAATATTTTGGAACAATCTCTGGGGCAAACCCAAAGAGTATAGGAGATCAGGTAAGAAGGATCAAGTAGTTGAAAATTGCTGTTTTCATTGTGTTTCACATTGGCATTTACTGTAAGATTTCAATTTGGTAGCTTTCCCTGACTATGGCCCAACTTGTACCCAATGGAACGGGATCCCGCATCTAATTGTATTCTCTCAGATTTTGGGGTTACAAAGCTTATGTATAGTTGCTCCAATGTTTGTTGTTAAATTAGCCATTTTGCAACGGTACTTCATTTGATTGTTCATGTGCTTTTCAAAATTGTGAACTCATTTCATAAATCCAGTGTATCAAGAATATGTCTGCATTAGAAAAGATATTTGTATATGCTCTTTTCTGTAATAGATGCATATTTCAGTGTCTGCATTATATGCACCAAAAAAGAAAAAAAAAAGAAAAGAAAAGAAAAGAAGGCCGTTGTTATAAGACTAGTAAGATGACTGGAATTTATGTCATGCTACAGAGGAAGAAGTTAAAGAGAGAGCAAGTCGAGCTGCAGCAGCTGCTCGAAGATGGAGGGAATACTCAAGAAAAGGCGTTGATAAACCTCCCACCATTAAGCTTCCAGAGTCAGTCTCTAACACAGAAAAATGAACAGTAATTTTTATAGCTCTGATATATAAATGATGTTATGTAATCAATCAAAACTCATTATGGTTCATATCATGTATATATTAGAACTCATATTGTCATTGAATTCTGTAATTTGGATACTTTAATGAAGGAAAAAGATTATTCTTTAGGTACTATTTTTTGCATGATTTTTTTATGATCATTGAACAATTTATTTTTCCTTTTTCTTTGAAAATCCAGTTCTCTGTACTGAAGGATTACAACCGACAAGAGCATATCTGTTTGCTTTATGACTTTCAATTGAATGCTAATGATCTTGTGCAGGCAACTCTTGTCCTCACTTATTTTTAATACATTGACATCAACTTGAGAGAGGAGTATTGTTCATTTCATGGTTAGTTATAGCAGAATAATTTGAATTGGTCATGTTTCCAGACAATACTTTATTGTTGCATATACACAATTGGGTACATTGTCAAGAGGTAATGTCTGCTATAACTAACGAGAGGATAAGATAACTGTTTCTTCTTAATTTATTTTATTTCAACATGACTAGACACCAAGGAAGCAAACAAATTTAAGCCATTTCTCACTTTGGTTTGTCCTGCCCCATCTTGACATCTGTATATTGACTAGTACAGAAACCTTAGGCTGGCATGGACTAGGTCCAATACTTCCACAGAGTAAATCCTATGGCTTCTGAGATCTCCTATGTTAGAGAGGACGATAGAAGTCCTCTGTCATGTGTAATTTATTTACCCCCAACAAAATAACTATAACCAATTAGGTTTCAGAACCAAGCACTTACCTGATGAACTGGCTTGTATTTTGGGAAATAAATACCTTGTCTGTCATAATCATATACATTTCCTTCATTGTGACTATATATCTGGCTCTCTGATTTGCTTTCACTCTTGCGTTTGGACATTTCACTGTTTATGATGTGCTTACTGATCAGCTATTGGAGCATCTATTAAGTATCATGTGATTGATTGGGTACTTTCTTTTCTTTACGAGTTGAAATTGATCGACTCATTGTTCAATCCAGCATAATGTAAAATCTACAGTTAGTTTTACAATTCTTCTTTGGTAATTGAGTTACTTGGTTGGAAATTGACAAAGCATTCCACTTAAGTAGATTGTCAAATAGCTTTAGGCTCTTTGGTTGCACCAGTAGACAATCAATATTGTTAAACTCATTGTTTGTTGTCACTATAGATTTGCCAGATAATGGACCTAGTATGTGTAAAGAATCAATTTCAGGCTTAGGGATACAAAGTTTGTTCTTTGGTAGTACCTTAGACCATCTTTTAGGAAAAAAAGAGCAAAATGGGCACCAAGGTCCTATTTTATTGACAATGCCTTGCTTAAAATTTCAGATGAACCCAATAGAAGCCGAACTAAAACTAGAAACAGGAAAATACAAAAGGGTAAAAGCAGAAGTGGAGGAAGATCACAAGAAACATGTGTTATCTAATATACAAAAGGTTAAAAGCAGAAGTGGAGGAAGATCACAAGAAACATGTGTTATCTAATAGTTGATGCAACAGTATGTGCCCAAGCTTTAAGATTCTCTTTCATGTTAATTTCATTGTACGTATCAGGAAATCTCCAGTTCACCAGTGGTTCATTTACCTTCCTGTGATTCAGAACATCCCATGCTTCAGAAAGATAAGGCCTCGAAACTGTATACTTCTCATCAACTCGTTCATTGCTGTCTCTTTTGCCCCATCTCTGCAATCCAGGTATGATTGATACCAAGCTTGACGCCTTTTCTTCCTCAGTGAACACAAATCCCAAGTCCATTAACCCTTTTAGCTCATATTCAAGCTCTGAAATGCTTCTGCTGAGACCTTTACTTCCCCATCTCCTCCTCCTCTTCCTCCTGTTACCAACTCTTTTCTTAGTTTTTGCCTTAATCATTTCTTGCTCTTCTATCCTTTTAGAGAATTCACTCATTTCTACACCAGAGAGTATTTTCTGAAGACTTGGTGCGGTAATGACTGATTTGGGAGATGCAGCACCTGAGCTTGAACCTGTATCGTGGCATAAACATCGATCACTTAGAGACCGAATTTGAAGGTTTGCCATGCTGGAAAACCTTGATCTTTCAAGCTCATGATCTTCTTGATCATGAATTGGCTTGGTGGTAAAAGATGCTAAACATGGTTTGCTAATGAGTATTCCATTTTCAAACCAATGAGAATCAAAGAGATTCAGAATTTCTTCCGCAGCCATAACTTTTCTCTTCTGTGAATGAAACGCCAAAAGCACTGAAAGACAAGAAAACTTCCTTAGTATACCTTCCAGGCTATGAAATATGCATGTTATATACTGTTACGTTTCTCCATTATTTTATGGAATATTATTGGAATCTCATTAAATGGATAACTATAAAATATGCCCTCATTCGTCTCATCTTAATTAAATATAAAGCATCAAAATTTGTTCCTCAGTTGTTCTAATCATTGCAGTGTTTGTTGGAATGTAAAGTTATCAGAATGTACTAGAAGTTATGCTAAGCCAAGTTTATCATTTGACTGTGCTTTGTTTGGTAAGATCCTATATTGAGTTCAAATGTCCAAAACCCTTTATCATTTGACTGTGCTTTGTTTGGTAAGATCCTATATTGAGTTCAAATGTTCAAAAGCCTTTACCCAATATTGACCCTTTTTGTCTCCCTATTAAGATTTGTGTGGCTACAATTGATTCATAAGCGTCTTTTCTAGCTTGATAATAAGCTCACATTGGTTTGAATGCTTTAGGAGAAGGAGATGTGCTCCAAACCAACCATGATAAGAGTCGCTAAACGAAAATTAATTCGTATGAAATATGTATTTGACCCTTATTTTTATTACTTAGATAGATGCTATGGTACACATTTTTGTATTATCGTAACGAGATTGTAAAATCCTATGTTTTCAAACTCAGACCGGGTATCGACCCGGCTGAGCTCAGGGGTCAGGGGTCAATGGGTTCGATCGGGGGTCGATTCGGGGTCGAACCGGATGACGTCATAAATATTTATATATATATATATATATATATATATATATATATATATAACACAAATATACACTTACTAATTTTTTTCTTAATTTTAGTTGTTAGTCCAAAAAAATTATAGCCAAAATACCCTCAATAACTATTCTAATATCTTGCTATTAACAATTAAAAAAGCATTGAATTGAAAAAATTAGCAAAAAATATAATGGACTCAAATTATTCACTTTTTAATATAATTAGTATAAAGAAATAGAAGTGAGGCACCACTAATATTTTGTAATTGGTCAAAGAAGTTGGTTGCTTTTTGACCGATAACTGGGCCAAGTAAATAAAAATCGTGTACTGATTTAGCATTGATGTTCATTTGTTGGATGTATGTCAATGGACTCATGTCATTGTCAAAATTCAAAGACAAATAATTGCTGGAATCTATTTTCTTCAGACAATGAATATGGAAGCCCACAAATATGTATAGGGACTCATATCTGATGAAGTCTGGAGCATTAATGTGGCTGGATTTGAAAAAAAAAAAAAGTGGCTGGGCGGTTTTCTGATTTCTGGTTTCCGGTTTTGCCAGGTCAAACCCGGTTTTTGACCGGAGTTTTAAAAAATCGATTTTTTAATCTAACTCGGACCGGACACTTGGCCGGTTCGACCGGCCGGTCCGATCCGAGTTTAAAAACACATGTAAAATCTTGAACTCTTAATATTTACACGTTTTTGTATTATTGTAACGAGATTTTTAATATTTTTACTAATGATTGTAGTGAAATAAGAATATGTTGTCACTTTTTATAATCCCAATTTGATTGATCGTAATGGAGTATAATAGTGTATAAACCAACGTATAGTTTAGTTTTTATGGTTGGCCAATTATATTCTTGACTTTGAATTAGTAATATGATTTTGCACTAGATAAGGATCAAACAAGTTCTTGTTAAACACGTGTTCCTCAATGTCCAAATCTTGTACACCTTGATGACTTCAAAGTTTGAGTTTTTGTCATTGGGTGGGGCTGAGGGGAGCGTCTGGGATGGAGGACGGTGGAATGGGCGGTGGTAGTGTACGGCTATCCTCATCCCAACTTGGAATTAAAATCTTGAACCAACCTTCTTTGTGAAGATGTTGGTTCTCAATTTCTATCATCCGTGTGTGACCAAATAACTATGACAATTTTATGGTGCAAAATTCTATAGGTACATGATTTGTGATAGATAAAAAAAATGTTTTGATCGCGCCAAAATAATAAATCATAAATACAAAAGAAACAAATGTATTGATTAAAAAAAATAAGGATGTCAATATAGATATTCTATCTTTTATTACTAACACTCTACCTCTTATTACTTACACTCTATTTTTTATTAACTTTTCACGTTTCTATATGTAAAAAAAATGAAATAAATAATGCTGGCAATCAGTCCTAAGCCCCATTGGGATCCCATGCTCATATTTTATTTGGGCGGGATGGGTATCAATAATATGGAATTGGGCTTATTTGAGATTATACCCATTAACACCCATTTAAATATGAGTATGGTTGGGAAATGATTGGGATTCCCATACCCAAATATAGACAAACCTTGAAATAATTTGTTTTTTATCAGATCCGCCTCTTCTATACTTTCTTTTGAAAAAATCCTTCATTTTAAGCTGCATTAACAAAATATCTTTCATTTTTTATTTATTTTTTATTTGTTAACATTTTTTTCAATAACAATGGAATACCCATTTTTTTAATGATGGACAAGTTGGAAATTTATTTTTGCATTCTTAGCTTCTTTATTTTGCCCTCTTCGATTCATCTATTTCTACTATAAATATTATGTTAAATTTTATCTATTGACATCAATTTTATGTGGTTAAACTGATCTTTATACTAAAAAAAATTCATGTGAATTTTATATATTGAGTGCTTTAATTTCAGTTCAACCTTATTCTCGAGAAAATTAGTCTTTATATTCTAGTTTCATCAAAGTTTGTAATGTCCATGAACAAATGAGATAGTTGATTTATTTTAATTTTTAATTTGCTTCATTACTTTAGTAATGGATTTTAGTATCAGGAGTTTTAATAAGATACTATCTAAATTGATTTTTTTATGTGTAGATAAATTAAATATCTGCACATCTTCAATCTATCCTCTTTACATGTAACAATTGAAAAACTACAGTTTATAATTAAAAGATTAAAGAGTATTAATAAATGAGATCTAAAAAAATAATAATATAAAAACAAAAAAAAAGTTAGAAATTTATTGAGGTTAATAAATTAAAAAAATAAATGATATAAAAAATAAATATTCATGTTAAACTAAAAAAAACAAGTAATCTAAAAAAATAACAATTGATTAATAAGGAAAAGATAATTTAGAAAAATAATAAAATGGGATAAATTGGGTTTTTGGGTGATATCAAATGGGACTAGCCCATTTTAGTCCCACCCATATTGATCCCATGACAAATATGGGACTGTTTGGGTATGACCCATATTTCACAGTCCCAATTAAATTCTGCCCAAATCTCGCCCATCCCGCCCATTTGCCATCTCTAGAAATAAATGAATTGCTGATAATGAAAAGTAGAATACTGGTATTACTATTCGAAAGCCAAATTCAAATTTGGATGTGACACAAATTATCAAGATCTTATTTTGTATGACCACACCATTCTAAATTGAAATGTTTATAGAGAAAGTTAATTATTCCCCACTGGAGTCTCAATACATGCATTACCAACTGCAGACTAATCGACTGGGCTAGGCTGGAGGACGAAAGGTGGGTTTTGCGCCAGTGGCGTAAGGATTGCTAAGTCATATGTCAATTGCTTGTAGCAAATAAAATGGATCAGCAAGAAATAATTTCCAGGCTCCAATTGACCCAATGAGTACACTGGTCTTGTGCATCGAGTTTGTGCTAGAAGCATCCAAGCCCAAGTTTGAATCATTATAGGTCTAAAGGCACCGAATCATAAATCCATGCGAGTCTGAAAATTTTCAAAATCATATATGGATACTAATGTTTCTGGTTTTTTTAATTATTATTGAAATCAAGTGTCTCTGTCTATGCATATTATATAAGAATAAGTTTATTTAGAACATATATATAATTTATTTGGGAAAAACTCAGAAGGTGTAAGAAAATTATGGATCTCATACTATATATAGAATTGTGTAGATTGAGGCCCAATACATATTTATTATTTTCTTGCCCGATCTGAATTGGGTTTAATGACCCATGAAATTGGCATAGATTGTGTGCATCCAAAACCATGAACAAATAAAAGGAAATTCTTACATAAATCCACGACATCACACGTGGATTTCATGGCATAGATTATATTAAAATAAAAAAAGTAATATAAAGATGTTTTTTTAAATTAGGAGATCTACATGTGAAATTGTAAACCGAACATATATAAGAATTCTTAATAAATTAATATATCATCCAACAGTTGTAAATATTTAAATTTCCTCCTCAATTCTCCACCATGGAAATTCAGAGTCTTGCACTTCTGACCTAACTGTAATGCTAGTAATCTAAGGAAAGGAAAATGCTACCAAAGGGGAAAAGGAATAAGAAAAGCTACCAATCAAAAGTGATTGACGGGTCGATGGTTTGCGACCATTCCCATTTACCGTTGGAGGTAAGGTTTTCATAACGTCATATTTGTTCATACCAAAAAAGTTGAATAATATAAAAATTCCAACTAAATTGTCATCCCCACCTCCGCGGCAACGCGGAATCTCCAATTTTGTCTCGAAAATTATGCATGAAAAAACATTGCCAGCTCTATAACTTTGCCATCCAATACTAAATTGGCTGGCTCTCTCCCTAAGATGCTTCCTAAGTCATGATTAGCAATCACGAGAGCCCTTAAAGAAAACATCTATATAAAGTCTTCATTTCTAACTTTTTATTCACAACAAATAGAAATTCAACCACTTCCTTCATCTATCAGTTCTCATTATTCAATATCTCTTCAATGAAAATGAGGTCCTTGAAATCCAATGCAGCTTCAGCTGTGCTGATGCTTTTAGTATTCATGTCATTGCTTTTGGCTACTTGTGCTGGTAATTTTTACCAGGATGTTCAAGTCACTTTTGGCACTGATCAACGAGCTAAGATAACCGATGGCGGCCGAATGCTTAGTTTGTCCCTAGATCAACAGTCAGGTTCAGGGTTTCAATCCAAGAATGAGTATTTGTTTGGAAGATTTGACATGCAACTTAAGCTTGTACCTGCCAACTCTGCTGGCACTGTCACCACATTTTATGTAAGTTTGTACCACTTTTCACACAGACACTCACCCACACACACACACACACACATATATATTTCTGAAATGTAGTAAAACTACTTTGATTATATTGTCTAATGGCACTTTTTTTCTTCTGTAGTTATCATCTCAAGGACAGGGTCACGATGAGATTGATTTTGAGTTCTTGGGCAATTCCTCTGGGCAGCCATATACTCTCCATACTAATGTTTACTCACAAGGAAAAGGCGAAAAAGAACAACAATTCTATCTTTGGTTTGATCCCACAACCTTCTTCCACACCTACTCAATTGTTTGGAACCCTCAACGTATCATGTAAGTTACAATGCAATGTGCAATGCCAATATCAAATCATGCATTTTTAGTATATTTGTTTAGACTCTAATATGAAACTGAAATAGTCTAATTATCATTTCTTGGTCTTTTTAACCAACTTGTTGATCCTCAAATTTTTACATTCACCATTTAACCTTTTGATGGATTCAGTTTTCAATTGAAATTAATTAATTTTCAGAGTTATAAAATTCATATTAACATGCTAATTTATTTTCTTTCAGTTTCTTGGTGGATAACATTCCAATAAGAGTGTACAACAACCATGAAGCCATTGGAGTTCCATTCCCCAAGAACCAACCAATGAGGGTCTACTGCAGTTTCTGGAATGCTGATGATTGGGCAACACAAGGTGGCCTTGTGAAGACAGATTGGACTAAAGCACCATTCACGGTTTATTACAGAAACTTCAATGCAAATGCAAACGTTTGTGTTCCTGGATCACCTTGTGGTTCTGGATCTAAATCCACTGATTCTCTGAGCTCCCAAGAGTGGCAAACTCAAGGACTTGATGGCAAGGGCAGGAATAGAATCCGATGGGTTCAACAGAAACACATGATCTACAACTATTGTAGTGATGCTAAGAGGTTTCCTCAAGGGATTCCTGCTGAATGCAAGCGTCCAAGGTTCTAAGGAGATCTAGAGGTTCTTGTGGATCTTGTGAATTGATGAAATTAATTCTTTGTTGTTTTTGAACATCGGAATAAAATGTGTGTTGTTTTCTTTTGTACTTTTTTTGTTTCCACAATTGTAGAATTTTCCTAAAAAAAAAAAAGTTTTATTGATGAAATCTTTTGCCATCTTTTCCGTAATTGAATAATCATAGGTAAAGATTTTAGCAAGTGATGTTCTATATATTTTCGTGTGGAATGTTATGAGGATTTCAAATTCAGAAAATGATGAATAAAAATATTTTCTAATACTTTTTGCATGTGTACACGCTTCCGCGGATTATTTTCTTGCTCTAGATTGCCAAACAATTGATAAAAAAAAAAAAAAAGATAGATAAGAATTGATATATTCTCAAATTTCAATGATGAAGATTTTCTTTTTTTTTTTTTTTTTTTGGGAAGTTCTATGGTGAAGATTTCTTATACATTTGGCACAAGTCAAAGTGTACATCCATGGATCCAAATGTACATTTATAGTGTGAAAATATACAATTTAAGGAACAGTTGGCTAAGAGAATTTTCAAGGCTCTTGTCTGACTAAACCTCGAACAAACGTGCTAAATAGAACTTTGAATAAAATTCAAAAGGCTATTACTGGGTACAAGCTGTTAACATATACTCTAAATTGGATTCATCGTCCATTTGAGAAAATCAATTCACGATTTACATTTACAAGGATAATGATGCTTTTTCTAGTGCTCAACCTACTCAAATTATTCAAGTTTTTCATTGTTTAATAATGACATGTCCTTTTCTTTTGGAAAGGAATTTTTCTTTTCCTTTTTTGCTTTTTTTTTTTGTATAATACTGTATTCCATTAAAGAAAAATATTAACCATGAAAAAAATGGAGAAATTTCTTCACAAATTTCAACATTGTTTACTTCTATTGCTATCTGATAAGAAAATTTGCGTAATTTTCTTGTTCCTGGCAAATAAAATGTCATGGTCACAGGACAATTAAGAAATTAATGTGTCCAATCGTGATGAACTTTCAAATTTGATCTTCGTTAGTTACAACTTACGATAATACATTATATATTATTATGCAAACTTAAACAAAACACAAACAGCATACAATTGAAAGTGTTAATTAATTCGCAGGTGATAAAAGACAACAGAGAACAAATAATACTGGAGACATTTAACTTCGTTGTCATCTGATTATTGTATCTCTCGGTACAATTTTGATGAGAGAATTACACATTGTTTTAGATTGATTTGGAATTTTCTTCCATTAATTACCCTTGAAATGGTACACATTGTGACTAGTAAGAGCCTAAAGTAGAGTAACAGATACAAATTGCATTTTTAGTTGTGACTTATAGTATTCACTATGTAAATATGTTATACAAATAACAAGTGTAGATTTTTAGTTTGAAGAGCTAAACATTTATTGTGATTGATGAATACTTTTTATCTGATATACATAACATTTTTTGGCCTAATTATTTAGTTTTATAATTGAAAACTTTTCTCAAATTCTTGTTGCCTGAAATTTTTATTTATCATTCTATTTTTTCAAAAACTAGAAAAGCATTAAAACTCCTAACAAAAAAAGGTTTTCACTATACCAGAAAAGTTAAAAATTAGCAATGAGAGAGTGACTTATATCTTGAACTAGTTTCCTGTAATGTACCTGATATTTATTTAGATTTTTGAGACAGGAGAGCAATGATTTTTCCCACTAATGTCTAATGATCTTTAAACTGTTCTAGTTCCTTAGGAAAAGGCTTTACTTTGATTTTCAAATCTTGGATGGGCCAACAGTTTGTTGTGCAATGCTGGAAACCATTTCCAACTCAAATCCGCAACGGTAAAGCTAAAGCGAAAATGCTCAATTCCCATGATTCATTTTGCCTTTCTACATCTTTTGCCATCTTCCCAATGCCTGATGATTGTAACAAAAGAAGGCTTCTAATGGGTGATGACTAGCATAATTAATGTGCAATATAAAAATTACAAATTCAGATGTATTTCTTTATGTATGCATTTACAGATTCTTGAGTTTTGATCCGTTGAACTTTTTTCTCAGAAAACAGAAAGTCAGAAATCTATGAAGCCTAACATGAAGTAAAACACTGCAACAAAAAAAAACAAGAAAAAGAGAACTTAGAATTTTGTCCATTATCTGACTGTAGATGCAACAGTATGAGCCCACAACCTGAGTTGATCTTTAATTTCCATCTCATTTCCCAAAGTTGGATTAATTCTCCAATTCATCAATTGCTTTTTCACCTCTCTCTCAGCCTTCTTTTCATCCAAAACATCCCATGCTTCAGAAAGATAAGGCCTTGGAATAGCAGGTTTATCAATAATATAATCCTTCTTCTCTTCTTCCTGATCTTTTCTTCCCAATCTTTGCAATCCAGGAATGATGGAAGCCAAACTTGAATCTTTATCTTCATCAGAGAACACAAAACCAAGATCCATAAAACCTTTTAACTCCTCAAATTCAAGCTCAGATAAACTCTTACTAGTGCTTCTTCTTCTTCCTTTTCTTCTCCTCCTTTTTCCATCATCGCAGCTTTCTTGATTTTTTCCATCTTCTGAAAACTCTCCAACTTCTTTGCCAGAGAGGATTGTTTGGAGCTTTGGCATGAGAAGAACAGACTTTGGAGAAGGAGAATGATCAGAAGAATTTAAATTCAAACTATCTTTGGAGCTCAAAGCTTGGTCACTAAATGATCTAACAATGAATGAAGGTGTATTAGAAAGCTTCAATTTTGGTTCAACCTCTTCATTCAAATCAAGAATTGGATTCCGGATTGAGGGTTGGTTTTTCCTAAGGATGCAACAACATTCATACCAGTGAAAATCAAAGAGGTTTAGAAATTCTTCAAATGACATTTCTGTCGGCAATGAAGAAAGGGTTTGGCCCAAAATTTCAAAAATTTTAGTATTTCTTAATGCAGGACATCATCAAACCATAGAAATATTTATACACCCCACTAGCCCATTAGGCCATGACAGACACACACAAAAACACACAGTGGTTACAGTGGGAACAAATTATTGGTAAGAATACGTGGATGGTCTACTAAAGTAATTCACGTTTGTCCCATCAAAGTTTTCTTTCTTTAACAACTTGTTCTTTTTTAGTGTTAGTAATGAATTGATTGAGAAAATATTAGGTCCATGCAGCTTTGACATATCTTTCAGTCACTGCTCTTAAAGACCGAGTCTACTGTGCATGGCTTTGACCTAACTTTTTTCATTGTTTACATCAATTTTTGGAAGCTGGGCTCCAAGGTTCGGATTCGAGAAAATAATTCTTTGTTCACATATGAAATGACTGATTAAACTCATGACAGAACTATGGTGAACATTTGGCCAAAGTTAATATGAAGATAAACTTTACCCAAAAAAAATGCCGTGGGAAATGATCTCTTATCAAACTTTAAATTAATTCCAATTGGAGGGGAAACACACACTCACACACACACAAAAGCACACTCTTCTATACATGTAACATTGTGCACCTTTTTTTACGTTTAATGCCACAGATTTTTTCTTAATAGTTGAGAACTATGATCAAGAAGCCTCAACATTTTTGTTAATTGCAACACAATAGCATCAAAATCAGAATATTGACATCTTAAAAGGCTCTTATTAGGACTGAGAATTTATTGAATGATAAAAAGTGGAGATCTATAAAGGTTAGTAATATTTGTCTTTGGTTTATTTTTACAAGAAAATTGTGAATATAAGGAAAAAGATGAAAAGAACATTCTTCAATTATCATAATAAGAGATAACATTTTTCATTTCCATTGATTTACTAAAAGCAAACATTTTACATTAAGTTTGAAGGACAGATTAAGATTAATTACAGTAACTTAGGAACTCGATTCTTCGGATTCCCATATTCTAAAGTGGTCCATTTTGTTGCGTAAAGTTGAAGAATCAATTGGCCACTTTGTTTCAGATCCACGCTAGAGGTGAGACTTTTCTGTTCTAACTCACAAGCCCCACAATCTACCAAAACAATAGGAACCAAATGGGGGTAATAAATAAAAAGTTTATCTTATATACACTGTTATTGAAGATTTTTTTTTTATGTTACAAATATTTAATACATAAGTGTTTAATAGATTTTACAAGATTACAAAAAAAAAAAGATTTTACAAGATTTTATTCCAAATTTAGCGCTAATACAGACTCATTTCTGTACAAAATTTAGTATAAATTCAATTCATTAAAGAAATCGTGCTCTCCTCCAATTATTACAAAGAAAAGAAAAGAAAACAAGAACAGAAGATGGCCTACTGATTGTTCAAAGATCAATTATTGTAGAAGGCATGTGGCACAACTGACTTGGAATATCAAATTTATCATGTACCAAATGAAGAACAAAACAAATGATGTTCTTCATTGTGAATATGACCTTACTTTTCCACCACTAGAAGTAATTGTATTCAAGATGCAAAAACTTTGTCTAATTTCTCGTTACGAATTGACATGGCACCATTCATGTACGAATTAAGAATATTGTCCTCTCTTAAAAAATAAATTTGTTGTATTAGTAATTAATAAAAATTTTCTGTACCCAACACACTTGTGATACAAATGAACTTAAAAGCAATTAATTTTTTAGCGATAATTACAGAAACCTCCCTGAGGTTTCTGACAATTTCACTTGACACCCCTCAATTTTCAAAAATTACACAAACCTCCCTTGGTTAGCTAAAGTTCCAATAATACCCTTTGAAATCAATCTTTTACCAAAAAAAGGTTCATAAAAATAGAAAAACTCATTTGGGTTGACAAATTATTTGAGTTTGTTTGGGATTTATGTAGTTGAGTTAGATTTCAATGTCTGGCATAAAAATATCTTATGAATTTTGGCTTTATAATCCGATTGTTTATGGTGGTGGTAACTAATGAAAATAGAGCTGACGTGATATGATAGTGATTCAAATGGTAAAAAACCAAAT
>JAMWEH010000035.1:0-23920 GCA_024721245.1 Mitragyna speciosa | reverse complement strand
GTGATCCTTGGGCTTAAGGTTATCATTATATTTTGAGTGTGGATTACTATGTTTTCACTCTATTTGTTGTTGCTCTTATTAAATCTCTCATATGGTAGACATTGGGTGTAGTATGAGGTATAGAAAGATAGTGAGTAATTAATATATAATTCGCTACTCTAAATAGTAGGAAAGTATATCGCACATGACCAGTTGTTGGAAATAGTAACTCAATAAATTTTTTGCTTTCAAATTCTACTTTACTAAAGTTATTTTTCTGGAGCAAGGAATGAACAATTAGTCGAATGGGATTTGACATTACATCCATACTACTAGACTAATTAGGGATAAAGTAATATTAATTACACGTTAGTAATATCATTGATAGGTGAAGTCCAACTATTTAACTTTTCTAGTTTGCTTATATAGTCATGATACATTGCTAGATGCCAATTTTGCTTTATATAGTAAATTAATCAATTTATTGAATTAATGATAAATTAAAGTGTTTAACTTATTTAGCTCTTAATTTATTAGATACAAGCTACAATTTATACTTATTGTCAATATTAATGAGAATATAATGGGTCATAGACATAAATGATTAGAACTACAAGAATAAATTGTAAGTATAATAAGTATGCGGATACTTATGGATTAATTTATAAAATAAATTAACTATGAAGGATAAGTGAAATTAGTTTAAGTCTTGCACGACAGGTAGTGTATCTTACCACCAGGAGAGGGAGTAGTATCTTCTTCTAATAAAATCATTGCTTCATTCTTATACGGGGATGCTTCATATCCTGTTGCATAGAGTTCTCTACAAAATGTTTTTCTCCTTGGCTTGAATATAATTCTCCTTTGAATGTGGTATTATGCCCAACTCAGTCCCGATTAAAATATCGTCTCTATTGTTGTAGTCTCCAAATAACACCAGATCCAACATCCTTGTGTTGAATGGAAGTCTTCCCTTTACATATATCTTTTCCATCAACTTTGGCAGTTTACAATTTTATGTGAATAGGAAGAAGGAAAAAAAAAAAAAAAGAACTTCTCACTTGCTACTGGTGCGCAAGAGTTCTAATTGTGATTGTTTCCCTCCACTAGCTCTCATCCAAGCTCTACATTTCCTCTTCTAAGCACTCTACTCGAAAAATAAATTTTTTTCTTCACGCCCTCATAATTCCACAAAGATAGCAGAAATCGGGACAATTTTCATAATTAAAATTCACCAATTTAATTTAATGTTAGTTTCTCTTATAACAGGACAACAGAGACGTCTACTTCTACCTGCATTTTAAGATGTTTTCCTTCTTTCCCACCACATAGTGACATAACAACCTCTTTTACCATATTAAACATCAGTCCAATTTTCATTTTAAACCCTTGCCAACGGGGTCAAGAAACAGCTAGTTGATGGCCTTTCTTTACGTTGTGAACAAGGTCTTAGTATGCATGGACAGACCGCAATAAGTGACTAATCGAAGCTTTATTTAGACGACCAATCATTATTTATAATCATATTGTTTGCTTCGAATTGATGATTGGCTATTTTATAAGTATTGACCTAAGCCCTTGGACGCGAATAGTTCTTCACTTCAGAATTTTCTTTGTTATGGGTTGGAAACTTGTGGAAAGCATATTAATCATCATCAAGATACTCTCTTCATTTATGCAGTATTAACAACTAGTTATCAAAAAATATAATCTTTCTCCCAAAACTTCGTCTCTTTCCTCTGAATTAGAGAAAGTGAACTGAAAGAAGTTGGGTCCTAGTTATCACCTTTAAATTTTTTGGGTAACACTCTAATCATGTTTTATAGCTCTTCATTCCATTGAAATTCACTACTTTCCGATAACTCTTCTTAGCAGACTGAAATTACATTTTTGAGTCTTTGTTCAAGATTCATACCATCCAAAGAAGCTACCTTTTTCTCTAGTAAATAAGTGAAGCTTTTCATAATTTCAGTAAGCTCATCACCTATTTGGAGTGAAGTACTACAAGGGATTTTTTTTCACAATTTTAACGTATGAACTTGATCTGCTTACTCCTCAAAAGAATCTAAAGAGTTTTTCGGTTCAAATTCTTATGTTGATATCACTATAAATATCATTAACCCTATTATGTATATGGGTTTTAATGATTCCCCCTTACATGTTTAATTTAGTAACATAATGATTACCATTTCCTCCAAAAGGATTAATAACTTCGATAGAACAATATTTTTAGAGAATCATAAAGATCCTAATTAATCACTTTCATTTTGATTGAATAATAGTGAAAGTTGTTTATCAAACATCAACAACATGTGTTATTACTATTAACGCCCATCCCTCTCCTCAATTCCTCTAAACCAAATGCCCCTTAATAAAAATGAATTCTCAACATAGAGTGAAACTTTTGGTAGACAAATGATAGAGATAGTAAAAGCAAAAAAGAAAAAGAAAAGGCTTAAAAATAGTGACTAGATTTAGAAAATATTAAAGATATTTAAAACACTAAAGGTAGAGTAAGCAATAAAAACCTTAAACTGCTATTCCCTTTGAGATCCTTAGGGAATATTTGAAAATCATTTAGATCCATGTATAAGAAGAGCGAATTATATATAGAACTAAGCTTTGGTTAAAGGCATTCTGTTCTGTATTTTTTAAAATCCTATGTAATTGCAATGGATTATTGAGGGTGTTTTGAATTTTGAAAATTCCAGCAATAAAGTAGAATTCATCTTTAGCATGGAAAAAAAAAATGCCTCTCATGTAGTGGGAGTAGTATTATGACGGCGCAAAATCGTGAAGGTTAGAAAATTAAGATAGAGCTCGATAATCATATCCCTTTTATAGCTAAATCCTTGTAATTTTACCATTATACAATATTACCATAAATTAGTTTATCTCCATTTTTTTTTATGTGTAACATGACCTCTTTGCAATTTCACTTTTTTTTAATATTAATTTGGCACAACATACTTACAAATTTTAGTGTCTAAGTAATTTTTTTTATCTAATTGCATTTTTAATTGATATTTCAATTAGCATCTAAAATTTTACATTTTCTTTTGTTTTATTTTATATTTTTATTACATTATGTAATTAAAAGATAAAAAAAAAACTTTTGAAGCTTATGTGGGGAGATTCTTAGTTAAACCGGGTCAATGGTCCTACTGTGGACCTAGTGGTCTAAAAGAGTGCCACATAGGTATAATGATAGATGTTGACATAATAAATTTATATAAAGGTACTTGTGTGGTGTTATTTTAGATCACCAGATCCACAAGTAAGATCGTGAACTGAGTCCATTTAAGAATTTTTCACTTATGCCCCAAGTCCCAAGCTCCAGCCTCACTTCATACCATAGAAAATGTATCTCCCAAAGCCTCTGCCTTGTACAACATTGCTAATCCAAGTTTCTGCCTCCACCAGACCCGGGGGGGGGGGGGGGGGTGTTGTCAAATTTTTGTGCTTGTAGGAATAATAGGGTACTATAAAATGCCCTTAAACTTTGTTTTGTGATTACTTTTAGTTTTAAAAGAATTTCATTGAAATTATTAGGACAAAAGAACAATTTTCTAGATTTTGGATGCTAACTATATCTTCTCGCCCTTTCAGAATCTGTCCATCCATATGTACTTTGACAACTTAGAGAACAATGATTTAAAATAACCTGATATCTCTTTACTTGGGCGGATATGATTATTTAAAAATTAAAAATTAAAAGTTAATTTTAATGAATTTCTATCACAACATATTCAACTAGTGAGATTCTGAGTTGCCACAAAGATTTTGATATTGCTCATCTCAAAATGAATTTATAAAAATATGATTATAGCTATCTTCTTGTATTTATAAAATTATGAGTATAGCTATCTTCTTGTGAACAATGAGATTTAATCATTAAAAACGTTAATCAATATTTAAAACCTCCAATGTGGATATATACATGTGGCCTCATCCTCCTTTCATCCATCCTGAATAAGAAAACAATAGAAACCTAAACTTCTAAAATTTCTAATAGCATGTTTCTTTTTTGCTTATTAAGAGAACCTTTTCCGTATGCTATTATTATTTGATCGATTAATTACATCATGCCTATTCGGACAATGTTATAAACATTTTGGTATTCTACTTAGAAACTTGTGAGTTAGGAAGGATTACTTATTCTTTTTTTTCAATTGGCAACATCTATGCTACTTCTACTCCTACTTCTACTCTTAGTCTAGCCTATTCTAAAAGGGGAGAGCCCAACTAGACCATAGAGAACTAATCGGAATTTAACCACCATCAGATCATATAGGTGCACTATACACCCTTATTGATTTGAAACCACATATTAATGGCAAATTGATAGGAGGTAAGATTTGAACCCTTGAAATTTCACTCTATAAAGACTTAAGTCTTTTGTGGTGACTAACAACCCAAGATACTTATTAATAAAAGTCTGAACATCTATCATACCACAGCTTCAAGTACAAAGGAAAGCATATGAGGGACTTATTGTTAGAATCCTATGAGTTTCCTACCAGAATAAGATGCACGTCGACTTGTATTTTGTTGCTTGGATGTATATTTAAAATTGTGTAGAATTTCTATACTACATCTAATAAAAGGATAAGAAATGTAGCTTTGTTTGTTTGATTTTTTTAAAAATTTATTTTTAGCAATTTTAAACATGTTTTCCAACTACATTTTTATCTTACACATACATTTATAAAAAAGAATCTTTAAAGTAACTACAGTATTATTTTTTAAAACACACATTAAAAAATATCTATCTAGACGCATTCTATTGATGAATTTGAATCACTCAATCCAACCAAGCACTTGTACATTTTTTAACTAGCTTTTTTAAATTGTTATATGGAATGTATTAGCTTTTAATGACTATTCAACAGTGTCGATTATATTAAGAGTACATTTTTGTACTTATAATAGTAACTATTTCAAGAGCCTCACGCAATACATGAGGGGTATCTTTGCTAAAAAAATCATAATACATTTAAAAATGTTAATTGTTGATTATTTTTTAAAAATCATAAACACACACACACACACATACATACATACATATATATATATACACACACACACACATTATTTTTTTCCTACATTTTTGTGGATTTTTAGATTGTTTCCTATTTTTCCCTTGCTTATAAAACTAACGAATATAAACGTAGAGATATATTAACCAAAAAAAATTTGTCGGGGGCCAAGATAGAAGCAATTCCTAACGCAAGAATCTTTAAAATTACATATAAATCTTTACCATATCAAATCTTCAATCAGTGGCCCTCAACCTTGTCACAGACTCACTGGTGGGTCATTTGGTGGAAAATTACATCATCATGGGCCATACTTTTTTTTTTTTCAGACTTGAATATGGCCTTGCATTTGAAGAATGGTTTGCCATCAAATTTGGCACAAACGATTACCGCTGTGTCATCATCGACTTACCTCAAAGCAAACCTAAGATCTAATTTTATACCAAAATAGTCCTCTAAATGTGTAAATCATCATATAGCATCACTAGACACAGGAAACACCGAAGAGTCATCAATCCAATCAAAACAACGTGGGTACTCTGCCACGCATCACCTCAAAAGCCAACATCTTTTTTTTTTTTTTTTTTTTTTAACACCAACTTGGTTGTTCGATCTTTTATATTAAGCATCAATTAGTACAAAAACGCCAGAGAACTGCCAATCTAGCGAATACGTGTTGTTTTGAGTAAGTATTTAGTGCACCTTGTACGTCACGTGCACGATGTGCGTCACGTGGCATCAATTAGTACAAAAACATTAGAGAATCGCCAATCTAGTGAATTCATGTTGCTCTGAGTAAGTAATTAGTGAACTTTGTGAACTATAACTAATCATATATAACCAAATAATATAAAGTATAATCTAATATTATCACGTGATGATGAACTATTGATTTAGTGCACTATATGATAATGCACGTGTTCATTTAATACTTTCCTGCTACTCCATCACAATCCAAACTTTATACCATATGGATTATATTAGCCAATGCATCATGAATTGAGCATAGTTTATTGGGCCGTGGATCAAGCATACTTAGGGTATATTCTTAACAACTTTTTTTAACTTGTTTTTAGGCTCATGTTTTGAAAAATCTATTTTATGAAGTTATCAACTACTTTTTTTTCCTGTTTTTTGATATTTAAATTAAAATCAAAAGTAACTGATTTTTATTTTTTCTAAGATTAGTTTTGATAAAATCAGAATCTATTTAAAACAAACACTTAATTGAATAGAAAAAAACAGCCCCACTTTACAATGAGAAAGAATGTCGGAGAGAAAGATTAAACAAAGGGATAAATACTCCAGTTAACTGGCTACGGAGGAAATCATAAAAGGCCGCGAACACAAACAAACAACAACCTGAACGACACTACTGGCCCAAACAATCACCAAATTTACCTAAAAGAATGGACAAAACCTTTGTAATTGAGCGATTGACACTTTTTATATTGGCAATTTAAGGTAGAAAACTGCCCGTAGAGAGCAACCGGATATTTTGTGAACTTGAGCCAATATGTAACATTTTGATCTTGCAATTATATTTATCTATATTGTGTATGAAACAGAAATGCTCTATATAACTTCTATTCCTATTTCTTGATTATCATGATCAATTTGTTTCTACGTGAGATGCAAAATTCACGAACTTTGAATGAACAATTTTATCTAATTAGAGTTTATTGTTGATTGGAAAGTTAGGAGAGAGGATAAATGTATGCTTGAATGTGTCATGTTGCACTTGTGAAGTTAGATAGGAGGAGAGATATATGATTCATCACTTAAAATTGTAAAGTAAGAAGTAAACTATTATAATGTACCGATGCCAGCATGCATGTATGAGGATTCAGAAGATGTGAGTATTATATGAATATTACGTATGTTGGAAATATTATGATGTCATCGTCTTACAGTCTTTAATTGTATTGGCAAATATAATTTTATAATTTAATAGTACATAGGTGGTATAAAGAGGTAAGTTTATGTTCCAATAAGATGACCTACTCAATCATGGATTGGGCATTATCTCTTTAATTATATCAAAAACTACTCTAACGAATTAGAGAAGGGCCAAACTCCCACACTTTCGAATTAGGAGGGCCAACCAAATATAAGCTCCCACCATTTTGAACTAGGGCCAACCAAATATAAGGCATCACACATATTTATGCATGATTTGGGAAAACTAATAATTAAAAATTCAGTTGAAGAATTGAAGTACTAAAATGATGCCACTGTGCACACCAATGAAGAGGATGAACATGAGCAAGAACTAGTACAACGTTTAAAATTGGTTGGATATGAGAAAGAAATGGTCAAAATCATGATTTATTAAAGATGCAAGGTAAAACATGATGGGCACTGGGAAGATTTGGAAGGAAAAAGAGTGTGCAAATGTTCATGAATAGTCTCGAACTATATACTAGATGAACTTTCGACAATAATTCTGAAATCCTTTGTAACGTTAGGCAGAGATCTTTTTATGGTGCAATGGTTATGGTCTGAACTTGATTATTTAGCAACCAAAACTTTTACAAATTGCACTCGAACCGCAAATTGATGAGGTAATCAGATTAGCTGTCATGTATAAGTTTGTGGTGTCATTTACGAGGAATGACCTAGATAATCTGCAATTTAAAAATTCATGGATCTTAACTAATATTGCATCATAGGTGTTGGACCTAACATTATGTTGCTTCTCAACTCTAGCAATCATGAATTTATAAAGTAAGCAATTTGAGATTTGCATAATGGAATTCGAAAGCAGACGAATTGCTTTGGGTGATGTTGCTGGTAATTCATGCAACGATAGAGATTTTGTTAATGCTCTAGTGATTACTAGCTCTAATAAATTAAGAATCAACTCTTTCCATACCTCTGTATAGGTTTTATGCAATTTTTGCTGGGCCAGCCACAAATTCTTCAAGATGGCATTGAAAGTAATTAGTGAAATTTTAATTTGGATGATACTAAATTAGATATGAACTTAATCAGAGAGGTGTTTTGGTTAGTTCAACCAAAAAAAAAAAACTCTAAATTATTTATTTGTCTCTTATTAGCTTAGCAAGTTAGTCTGACAGATCTAGTGCAAAAATTTATTATTGTCTAAATTGTTATTGATAAGGCAATATAAGAGCTTTTTATTCATACCCAAATTGGTTGAGTTGTTTTGCTACCTATGGAACAATCTGACCCATTTTTCAATGGTCACCTAACTCCCAAAGCTGAATTTACCAATTATGTATCTGTTCATTAAACATATTATGATCATTAACCATATTATGATTTTCCACTTAAATGACTGAGATAAATCTAATATAAAGTTTAGAAAAATTAACTAATGCAATGGATAGTTTTAGAACATTCTAAAATGTACGAAAGCTTGGGGGATATAATGAAGTATTGTATTACTCTAATCCTAATATGTTTTCTTTTTTTGTGTTTTTCCCCCGTGATACTGTAATCTTGGTGTAAGCCACCAAGTTTCACACTAACTTAAGAGGAAGTATCCAAATGTACTCTGCTAATACAATGTAGTTTGTTGTTGCTCTGCTTAACCTTTTATATAGTCTACAAGTTTATTACAAATCTTAGAAACAAAAATGACATAACGATATTTAAAAATAGAACAGTAAGATCCATTCAGAATTATTCACACAGATGAAATCGTGCAAGTCTACGCTACACTTCGCAAGTGAAATCTTGTTTTTAAATTGGGGACATGCGATTCTTTTCTCTCTCGTATTTTATTACTCATGCAAATATCCCGAACCAAAGACAAAAGAAGAAGGAATACGAGAAGATTAGTTATTTCTTTAACTTTAGGTTTATTTCGTAATTTATTGAGATGACTCGTGGCTTTAATACTACTATTGGATAATCTGTATAGCATTCAGTGATATTTCCGGAGTACGAAGAATAATCAATTTTATTGAATTGGATTTATTAGTTGTCGGGGATTAGATAGTGCCATTTGCCATCATTGATTAAATCCAATTGAATAATCATAATTAGTACTTTTCCAATCGTTATTTATCATTCAATGACGTTGAACTTTGCAGCTAATGTTATCATATAACAAGAAAAAGTCAACAAATAAACAAACTAATTTTTACAGGAAATTAATTGTTCTCTATTATCCAAGAATCTTATTAAAATCTGAAGAGAATTTGCAGTTTGTTACCGAATTCAATTACATGGTAATTAAAACCGTCTTCACCCAGTTGTCCAACTGTTCAGCTTGGTGAATTGGCCATTAGAAGGGAAAAGGGAAGAGGGGAGTGTTATTTTAGGATTGATGTTAGATCGTTTTAGCACCTGAATGGACCCGGTTGACTTGCTAGTTGTACCGGCCAAATGGGTGCCCGACCGAATTTTGGCAAAATATGAAAATTTTAGATTCTGTGGCAGAGGTAATCTTCATGTCCTTATTCGGTAGTCCAACCGCTCGGATAGATGAACTACAATTTGGCAATGTTTTCAGAACCGGACCGGCTAGTGAACCGGGAGAGGTCTGGTTCAAGGTCCGACCGGTTGGGCCGGAGGTTCAACCGTTTTTTCACAATTGTATAAGAAAATTTTTAAAACTCATACTTGAAATCTAGAGATTCATACACATCCTCACAAATTTTTTTTATAAATTCATTACAAATATAAATAATATTAATAAGCATAAGCCAAATTTTAATTAAAGTACATGCTTATTTTTCTTTCACATATTAAAGAGGTTCATAAAAAAATACCACGTAATTTAACAACTAATTATATTATATTTGTCATCAAATTTATAACTGATGTTAAAGACAAATAATTTTAGACAAATAATTTCAGTGACTTCCTTCATTATCACCACAAGGCAACAATACCCATGTGAATATCACTATGTTGATAACTAATTCAATTTAACCTTAAAAAGTCAAAAAGTTCAACACATAGATAGAAGTTCGATCATCAAGCTAAAAAAAAAAAACCAACTAACAAAATAAACAAATACAAAAAATTAAAAGAGAAAAGAATACAATTAAATACCTAAAAATTTAATTGCTACTAATAATCACTTATAGTTAAAATAATAGAATTATCAATCATTATCTTCACCACTATCCAAAAGACGACTGCATTGAAATACTTTCAAATCAATACTTTCCCCAGTGTAGAGATTTTATGATTCGATGGTAATTCACCACTAAAAAATAAAAGAGAAAAATGGTAAAAAAAATATTAAGCAGATCAAATAGGCTTTACTCTAGTTAACATTGGCAAAAATGAAAAAGAATACCGTCAAAAGCCTAGAATATTAGTAGTAAGATATGGATGTTTCATCATGTAAAAAATTAAAATGTCATTAATATTTAAGGAAAAAGTTGTAATTTTGGTCCCCAATATTTGGTTGTGCATGAAATTGGTCGCTTAATGCTTTGATTAAAATAAATATGGTTCTTAAAATTTTTGATATTAGGCAAAGTAGGACGAATGAAAAAATTTTAAGAATTGCAAATATAATATAGTCACATGCAGTTAATACAAAAAGTATAGTTAATACAAAAAACATATTGAAATTTTGAGTTTAAATTTGCATTTTAACTTCAAGGAGCCAAACGCTAAACTTTTATTTAGGAAAATATTTTATTCATAAATAAATAATTAAATAATTTTGATAAAAGGACTAATCTTAGTAAATCTATTTGCTCATTAGTTCTTAATTTAATCCATTATGTTCAATTTATGTATTTTCTTTTAGTTCCTAAAAAAAACGTATTTTCTTTTAGTATATCATATATCTATCAAGAGAAGGCGAATATGTGTTGTTATGATAATTGGAATATATCGCATAGAAAAATAAGATTTAATAATTTGAACTAATTTTTGGTTTTTTAATAAAGAAAATAACTGTGTACTCACTTACTTTGAAGATGCCATATTTTCTTATTATTGAATAATGATTTATTTACTTTACTTCTTAATTCATACATTTAACCATAATTCAAAAATCTGAAACAGATAATTTACAAAAAAAAAAACCAATTTAAACTTTTAGTTATGGGAATATTTTAGGTATAAATGAATAATTAAACAATTTAGATAAAATGATTGATCTTAGTAGGAGAGATTTTAGTAAAAGTACATCAAAGATTTCTTTAATATAATAGATTTGGATGCCAAACTAAAAGGGTAAGAATTAATTAATTTCATTAAATATGATTGACAAAGGAAATAAAGAAAATAAAAAAGGTAAGAATTAATTAAATTCATTAAACATGATTGATGGAAATAAGGAACCTAAATAATTTCATTAAACATAATTAATAAAGAAAATGAAGAAACTAAAGATATAAGAATCATTAATTTTATTAAACCTGATTGGTTAAGATGAGGAAAAATAATACTTACCAAAAAAATAAAAAAATGAAAAGAAGGGAAAGAAAAAATAGATTATATTTATATTAATATTAGATAAGAAATCACAACAGCAGCTTGGCTCTGGTGGTTCCGCACCTGGAAGTGCAAGTGGGGGGTCTCAGGTTCGAGACCCCCCATTTGCACCAAATCAAAATTTTTTTTAAAAGTCCCAAATTCAAGGACCGTCGGTTCACGGTTTTGACGATTCGACCGGTTCTTGACCGTTTGACCGGTTCTTAACGGGTTGTTGGTGTTTTCCGGCTTTGATGGAGAACCGGACCGGAGCAATGGCCGGTTCGCGGTTCAACCGGTCGAACCGGCCGGTCCGGTCCAATTCTCAAAACACTGCAATTTGGCGTTGTTGTTGGGGTTCTGGGGATTTTTGGGGGGGGGGGGGGGGGGGGGGGAGGACTACGTCATTCTGTGAAACTTGTGCCATCACATCAATTGATCATTTCAGACTTGAAAAAATTTGTCCAGAACATTATCAAAATTGCTGGGGAAAAGAGAGATGAATTGTAGAAAACTGTACAACAAAAATAGACAATGGCTTTCACATGAATGAGTTACTTTTCTTTATGGTCACTACGGGCCGGTGACTATTCCATTTCTCGTTTACCAATTTCAGTTAGGGTGTGTTTGTTTCAACTGAAAATATTTTAATATTTTCAGAAATTTCTGGTGTTTGGTTACTATGAGTGCTAGGAAAATATTTTACTGCTGAAAATGTTTTACATCAATAAGTGTAAATTAACTACCTAAACATAAATGGTGAAGTTATTTTCCATTTTCTCAATCAACTAAACCTTACGGCTTTGATACCTTCCGCTCAAAATAAAATTCTGTTTTAAGAAATTTAAAAAGAGAAGTCTCCTCTGGAGAGTGAAGATGGCATCGTCCATGGCATCACCAGCAGAGTCCTCATCTTCTTCCATGTTCTTCCCTCTCCCCTCTCCCCCCACCAATCAAACACCAGCCTACTCTGCCTACGAGTCAAAACCATGCCTATCAAACGCAAATCTACACACAACTATAACCCCATGCACTTACTCGTTGACCACGCATAATATAATCAGATCTTGAGAGATGGAGCTGCTACAAAATGGAAGCAGATCTTGAGAGATGGAGCCAAAAAATAATGCTCCCAATATACCCTTATCTATATCCTTATGCAGTCTTCTAATGGATTGCTTTAGTGGATATTCTGGTTGCTGGAAGCTAGTTTCATCTTTTGATAGGTAGTAGACTTGGAGCTGCAGGTGGATTTGAAGGGGGGTTGCGGTGTAGGGGTTGGGGGAGTTGTGGCGAAAAGTGGTGAAGGAGAGCGGTTAGTGAAAGGGGATAATATTAGGGTTTACATTCAGTACTTTATACTTTTCTCCAATTAATAACCAAACACCTGAAAAATATTATGAATATGATTATTTTCCATGAAAATAATTTTCTTGGAAAATATTTTCTCATGAAAATCATTTTACAGTGTTCCAAACAGACTATTAGTGTGTAAGCTTTTCTTAAAAAACTTTACATTTTAAATCATTCATCACTAATTATATTCAACACCTTTCGCTTCCAAGAGTTGACCTAAGCCTATGGATACGAGTAGTTCTTCACTTCATAGTTTTCTTTGTTATGGGTTGGAGACAATTGGAAAAATTTTTAATCATCATGCAGATACCCTATTTATTTATGTTGTATTAACAACTGGTTATCAATGAGTCAGATCTTTCTGCTAAAACTTCGCCTCGTTCCTCTAGATTAGGGAAACCGAACGGGAAAAGGTTGGATCCTAGTTATATTACCTTTAAAATTTTTGGGTATCACACTAAGCATGTTGTGTTGTTCTTTATTCCATTGTAATTCACCGCTGCTTCCCGAGAAAGTCTCCTGCCAGACTCAGATTACATTCTTTGAGTCTTTGTTCAAGATTCGCACCAACCGAAGAAGCTAACTTTTTTTTTTTTTTATACTTGCAAACAAAATGAACCTTTCCATAATTTCAGTAAGCTCATCGCCTATTTTGGAGTAAAGTACTAGAAGGGATTTTGTTACAATTTTAGTGTATGAACTCGATCTCCTTACTGCCTAAAAGAATCTAAAAAAGAAACCGATTTTTCAGTACTGAATGAAAGTTTTGGTAGACAAATGATAGAGATAGTTAAAAAAAGAAAAAGAAAAAGAAAAAGGAGGGGCTTAAAAATAATGACTGGATTTAGAAAATATTAAAAATATTTAAAGCATTGAAGGTAGAGTAAGCAATAAAAACTGAAAAACTGCAAAGCACTTTGAGATCTTTGGGGAATTTTTGAAAATCGTTTAGATCCATGTATTTGCTTTAGCTAAAGGCAGTCTTCTATTTGGTGATTTTTAAAATTCTATGCAGTTGCAACGAATTATTGATGGTGTTTTGAATTTTGAAAAGTCCAACAATAGAGGAGAATTCATCTTTACTATTTTAAAGAAAATGTCTCTTATGTAGCAGGAATAGTATTATGACAGCGTAAAATCGCAAACGTTAGGAAATTGAGATAAAGCTTGATAGTAGTATCCCTATTGCATCTAAATCCTTGTAGTCTGACTAGTATGCAGTCTTATCTAAATTAGTTTATCACCATATTTCTTATGTGCTATTTCACTTTTTTTTAATATCAATTTGTCACGACATACTTACAAATTTAAGTTTCTAAGTAATTTTATGATTCTTTTTTTTTTTTATCTAATTGCACTTTTAATTAATATCTCAATTAGCATCTAAAACTTTTACTATTTTCTTATGTTTTAATTTATATTTTTGTTACATTATTTAACTAAAAGATAATTAAAAGTAAAAACTCAGGGCTCTCATGCCCCAAGGCCCAAGAGGGTCTAGTGTTAGACTAGCCAATTTTCTAGAACTTCCATGCTAGCATTGGACTAGTGAATAAACCGGAATTAACCACAATTAGCGTTGGACTAGTGTGGCGACGATACACATATATCATAATAAAGTAAGTAAATAAATAAAAATATAAATTAACGCAATAAGCACATATAATCAAATAATAGTACATAAGAGCACATAGCACATAAGTATAATATTCTAGATGCAAAATTCTAAGGAAAGCGAGCAAAAGCACATAAGCACAAGCACACATAGCATGCAAAAACCCTAACTATTACACCGGGGAAGTCTAATTATAATCTACAATGCGAAAAGATAAGAAAATAACCTATCTAACCTATCTATTACATTTTCTATCAAAAATACAAAATTTTGTTAAATAAATAAAAAAATAAGCCATCTATTACATTAACTATCTAAATACAAATTTTATTAAATAAAATATCACTTATCTATTACATTTCTTTGAATAATTAAATTAAATTCAAATAAATGACATGATATAAATAAATGCTCACACATAAATAAAAATAATAAACACATAAAAGATACATAAAAAAATATAAAAAATACATAGGAGCACATATGAGCATATGAGCACATAAAGAGAAATTAAAAGGATAATAGAGGTACCTCCTATCCAAAGACTTGGTACAGATACTAACAAAACGAACAAACACATTAAGGTACCAATATTTAAATAAATAAAGCATAACAAAGTAAATGCCAACCATTTGTGAGGTAAAAAAAAATGTAAGTTCAGTAATACTCTAAGAGAAAAATGCAAATTCCAGCAAATTAGGGGACAAAACATAAATTCCAGCAAGCCTAGGAGTGAAAAATAAATTACAGCAATTATGGGGAGCCCAAAAATAAACATTACAGCAAGTTTTAGGCAAAAAATACAATTTCCAACAAGTGTGAGGGACCGAATTGTAATTTCCAGCACATTCAAGAGCAAATTTGCAATTTCATCAAAGTTTAATGGACTTATTTTCAAATTCCAGCAACATTCAAGGACTAAAAATGCAAATTCTAGCTACTTGGGGGCAAAACCATAAATTTCACCAATATTCTAAGGCCAAAACACAATTCCAGCAATGCATAGGGGCAAAAATGCAATTTCCAGCAATGTTCTAGAGCTAAAATGCAAATTCCAGCTACTTGGGAGGCAAAAGCATAAATTCCAGCAAGGAAAGGAGCAAAAATGCAAATTCCAGCAATGTACAAGGGTTAGAATACAAATTCCAGCAATACTAAGCATAAAAATGCAAATAATGGGGCTTAATTGGCAGAAAATAAAATCTAAAGGGAGTCAATTTATAAAAGATGAGGACTCAATTGCATAGATAACAAAGTCGTTAAAGGCAATATCAATAATACTCAAACATATAAGGGTCAACACATAAACATCCATGTTATGATAAAAATAACCAAAAACAAAATGTTAAACTAAATTAAACTAAAATAGATAACTAAACCAACTTAGTTAAGTAAATTAAATACCCAATCAATAATTTAGTTTAACTAAATTAGAAACAAATTAAAAAAATATAAAAAAATATAATAATAATAAAAAACTAAGCTAAATCAAAACTAAAACTAATCATCTAACCTGATTTTTTTTTAATTAGCAAAAGTCAAACTAAACAAATACACAAAGCAATAAACACCACTGTCCCAATTCGGTCCTTCTCAAACTGAGGAAAGAACAAGAAACATACAATTAAGATCTGCACCAATTCATTAGTTTTGTTAGCCTAAACACCTTTAAGTGTAATCACCTTAACAAAAACTCTCTACCTCTCCAACCGAAAACTCCCCTAAATTAGCTTCTAAAATCACAAACCCAAAAACTCCCCTACAATTCAAGAACAAGCTAAACAAGAACAAACTGGAAGTGAGTCGAATTTTACCTAGATTGAATTAACAAAATGAAGATGGGGTTGTTTGTATGCCGAGGCATCTAATTTATAGGTTGGGGGGTTAGTTTTGGGGTGTTTTATGCAGGATTTTGGGGCTGGTTAATGGCTATTTTTGCAGGTTGTTTGGGGTTGTAATTTGCAGGATTTTTGAGCTGTTTAATGCCTGTTTTTGCAGGTTGTTTGGGGTTGTAATTTGCAGGATTTTGGAGCTGTTTTTTGCAGCTGTTTTGTGGTTGTTTTGACAGAACTTGTGGCTGTTTTTCTGGTTGTTTTGGGGCTGAAGTTTGGGTTGTGGGATGGCGATCTTATGGCTGATTGGTTTTTTTGGACCGGACGTTGTTCTAGTTGTGTTTCTTGATTGTGTGTCACTGTGTGTGATTGCATGTGTTGTGTGTGCCAATTGTGAGAGTGAAGAAGAATGGTGATGAGGACCAAAATGGAGTGAAGATGGTAAGTTTAGTGTCTGTGATGTGTTCTTGGTGATGGTGAGGCTGAATGTGAAGTGGTGTTGTGATGTGTGTTCTCTGATAAAGGATAGGCAGAGGGGAGAGAGCTTTGAGTGATTTTTTTGTGTGATTGTGATTGTTTGTGGTCTATGTGCAGTGGAAAGGGGGCCGAGAGAGAGAGACTTGATGAACTTGTGTGTCTGTGAGGTGCAAGAAGCCTGAGAGGGAAAGTGCAAGAGTGAGTGAGTGAATGGTGTATGTCTGTGGTTGTGATTTGTGAATTGCAGAGAGGCCGATGAGATTGGGTGTGTGTAGGGGAAGTAGAAAGAGTGGTGTGTGAGTGTATCTGGGCGTGTAATTGTGTGTGTTGTGTGTGTGTGTGAAGTGAGGTGTGTGCAAAGGTTGAGTGAAGTCGTGTGAAGTGCAGGTGTGTGCAAAGGTTGAATGAAGTTGTGTTAAGTGCAGATGAAGGGAGCCATGAGAGGGAGAGCAGAGTTGAAGATTTGCTTGAGTGTGGTGAAGAGTCTTGTGTGTGCACTATGTGATCTGATGGATGAAAAAAACCTAGCAAAACAATCCCCCAAAATCTAGATATGTCAGTCTAAGTTGGGGTGATTGAGTGGCGATGATGATGACTAGTGTGGCTGGGGACATAATGATGTTTGTGGTAGGGATTTGGCTTAGCAACCATAGAAAGCAGTAGCAGTCATGCTGCTATAGCAGCAGGTTGCAAACGCAATTTACTGGCCCTTTTTTTTTTTTGAAAAATTTGTAAGAAAATAAACAAAATAGAATAATAATAAGATAAAATTCACTGGGACTCCTTAAAATTATATAAAAAAAATACTAAAATTCAGCATTACAAGAAGAAAGAGAATTTAATGTAAACATTAGAAGTTAATATACGATTCGAAAGCGCGTTATTTATAGATAAAAATATAAGAATTTGAAATAAATACCAAATGGCTTTTAAAATCACGAAAGTTTTGCAGAAAATTTATAAATGTATGAAATGCATATATAAAAAAATTTCACACAAAAATTTAATAAAAAAGATGCATGAAAAACGCGCTATTAACTTGAAAAAATACGAAAATCTAAATAAATATTAAATAACTTTGAAAAATTATTAAAATTAAAAAAATGATAAAAAATACAAAAAATATGAATTTGGAAATTAAAATAAAATTAAAATGTATTTACATGCTGAAATTATTATTTTGCCCCCATTACGACTATTTAGTCACAATATATACAAAAAATGCAATTGACCCTTGAAAAAAAAAATACTCCTAAATGAAATAAAAAATACATTTTTGTAAAAGGTGCATCAAAATTTGGTATCTACAGTCTCCATCTTTAGCTTTGTTGACAGGGAAGTCCAGCAAGTTCAATTTGGCTTACTCGTGGAAGCGTAATATTTCCTCAAAGACATGGCCGAAAGAATTGGTAGAAGTCTTTGAGGAACATTGATCTATCTGAAAAGGAGAAAGAAGAAAGTCGTAGATAAATGAAGGAGATACAGAAGATTGTGCTATGTGTCTCTTTGGCAAGGTGATTGGTGATAAAGTGATCAATGCCACTGGAATTAGAAATTATGTTCAGCAAGTTTGGGGCTATTCGAAGAACATGCATATGATGGAAATGGGTATTAACATATACCAATTTGTTTCCAAGACATCAATGTCATCAGGAAAATCTTGGGTGGAAGACCTTATATAATTGATAATCAATTGCTGAATATCAAAGAATGGAAAGAAGATATTGACAAGAACCCAAGGGCTTTTGACACGTCCCAAATGTGGATCCAAATTTGGAACCTACCGGTTCACTGGATAACTAAAGAGGTGGGGAAAAAGATTGGCTCCACTCTGGGAAAGGTTGAAGATGTTATTATTCCAAGTGGAGGAAACAAGTATGGCCGACATCTGAAAGTCAAGGTGGATATGAACATTATTCAACCGTTACAAAGAGGCACAATGACAAAGTTGAAGGGAACAAGCCGGTGGATTGAATTTAAATATGAACGGTGCCCGGATTTTTGCTATGAGTGTGGTATAATCGGACACTGTGATAGAAGTTGCAGTAACAAAGAGGTATACAAGAGCAGGTTCCAGGAAAATCAATATGGGTCTTGGTTAAAGGCTATGGGGAGTTTGTACTTCAACAAGAAGGCAGCAACACCAGGAAATGGAGCAGGGAACCAGAATAACTCAGATGATCTCTACAGCAATGCAGGTAAGCACCAACAAGATGAGAGTGGGATAGGAAGGAGAGATGAAGAACAGAGAACAGAAAGGACACATAGGGGAATAGACCGTCAGGCCAGTAGACTGGTGATTGATGGGACTGATAAGAATGAAAGAGCTGAGAGGGAAAATTTGAAAGAAAAGGAAAGTCTGAATCGGGGAACTTGGGCGGGAGGATTAGAAATAAGGAATAGCAATGTAGAAGGAAATGACCAACTCAAAGAAAAGCTTGGTGGACCAGAAAAAGTGGGCCTAAATGAACAGATTATTGAAAGTGGCAGAGGGAAAAATGATGGGCCGGATGGAATTATTGACATGGACTTGGGCTTTGAGGTAGGCAAAGAAACGGAATTGGAGCTTCAAATAATTAAAGGCTTGTCTCAAGAGGTGGACAAAGAAAACCAAGTGCAAAGCAACATAAGAAATATCAGGAGATTCAAAAGCCGGAAGGAACAAATCAGGTCAAGCAGTGAAGAAACGCAACTGAGGAATAGAGTTCCTTTAGCTCCAATAAACTTGAACAGAAAGGAAGATGAAGAGAGATCAAAAAGGAAGTTGCACTAAGAGATGAAAAAGAGGAGTGGCTGTAGGAAAATGCAAATCAAGGTAAGAAGAGCAAAACTCTGTGCGATGAAAGGCAAAATCTGGATTTGGGAGGGATGGAGACCAACCCTATGTGGAATAGCAAGGCAGAAATTGATAAACTGAAGAAAAAAAAATCGAACAACTGACAATGATGGATAGGCAAGGGAATTGAACCAAAATTTGTGAGAAAAAAAAGCAATTGGCTTATGCATATAATAGAGAAGAGAAGTATTGGGCTCAAAAGGCTAGGATTAACTGGTTGCATGCGAGTGTAGCATCAAGAAGGAAGAGGAACAGAATTTCGAACCTGCAAAAAGCTCAAGGAGGATGGTGCAACAATGATGAGGAGATAGGAAAAGAGATAGCTGATTATTATAACTCCTTGTTTACCAGCTCAAGAGCCAGTCGAATTTGAGGAAATATTAGGTTGCATCCCAAGATCAATAACTTGCCAAATGAACTCGCGACTAACAAAACCTGTCTCCGAAGTTGAAATTCATAAGGCTCTACTTTCCATGAATCCAAATACAGCTCCAGGGCCCGATGGTATGTCTCCTCTCTTTTTTCAAAAATTTTGGCATATAATCCGAGGTGATCTGTGTTTAGCGATAGCTAAGTTTTTTAGAACTGGATTTTTGCCAAAAGCTTTTAATGAGACGTTGGTGACCTTAATTCCAAAGATTGACACCCCACTGAATCTTTCTCATTTTAGACCAATTAGTCTTTGCAATGTGGTGTATAAAATCATCTCAAAGATTCTTGTTAATAGAGTCAAACCTCTGCTTGACGTCTGTATTAGCAAATCTCAAGCTGCTTTTGTCCCCAACCGTCAAATAGTGGATAATCTGATAGTTGGTCATGAATGTATTCATTGGCTAAATCATAAAAGAACTGGGAGAGATGCTTTTATGGCCTTGAAGATTGATATGTCTAAAGCCTATGATCGTGTGGAATGGAAGTTTCTTTATAATGTCATGGCTAGAATGGGTTTTTGTCCAATTTGGATAAAATGGATTAGAGGTTGTTTGGAATCGATGTCCTTCTCTTTCAATGTTAATGGGAACAAATTAGGTTATGTTAGACCTTCTAGAGGGATTAGGCAGGGAGATCCTTTATCTCCTTATTTATTCCTATTTTGTGCTGAGGGTCTGTCTTGTCTTTTGGAAAAAGCAGTTGTAAATAAGAAAATTGCAGGTATCAAAATCGGTAGAGAGGGTCCTGTACTTTCTCACTTATTTTTTGCTGATGATGCACTTTTGTTTTGTAAAGCTGCTACAGGGGAAGCAAAAGAAATTATGCAGATCCTTCAATGCTACGGAAAAGCTTCTGGACAGGAGATCAATGTGGAAAAATCCTCGTATTTTTCAGTAAGAACATTGGAGAAAGGATGGCAGAAGAAGTGTCCAATCTGTTGGGAAACATGCCGATGGTACAGCAGAGTAAATACTTGGGCTTACCTTTAGTAATTGGGAGATCCCGAAATAGTACTCTGAATTTCATAAAGGAAAGGATGGAAAAAAAACTGTCAAACTGGAAGAAGAAAATGCTCAGCCCAGCAGGCAAAGAGGTACTTATGAAATCGGTTGCTTTGGCTTTACCCAATTATGCTATGTCAGTTTTTAAACTCCCTGTAAAGCTGTGTAAGGATTTAAACTCCATGATGGCGAAATTTTGGTGGGGGGATGGGGAAAAGGAAAACAAGATACACTGGAAGAGCTGGAAGGACATGGCTGATGTTAAAGGGAAAGGGGGTTTGGGTTATCGAGACTTCAACTGCTTTAATATCGCCTTACTAGCTAAACAAGTTTGGAGAATGTTTACAATGCCAAACTTGTTAGTTAGTAAGGTGGTAAAAGGAAGATATTTTCCGAACTCCTCAATTTTCGAAGCAAAGTGCAAAATGGGTTCTTCATGGATTTGGAGAAGTTTACACAGCTCCATTGGTTTATTGGATAGTGGTTTAAGGAAACAAGTTGGAGATGGAAAGTCAATCAACATATGGAGGGACAAATGGATTCGAAACACAAAGACAGGTAAGATTTCTACTCCAAAACCTGCGGGAATGTGTTCTAGAATGGGTGGCTGAATTGATGCACAGAAAAAAGTGGAATGCTGATCTAATAAGTTCGACATTTTCTTTAGAGGATGCGAAGGAAATCCTAGCTACCCCCCTCAGTCTGTACCAGAGAAAAGATAGGTTGTTTTGGGCTCACACAAAACATGGAAGATACACCACGAAATCTGGGTACGTGAAAGCAAAGGAACAGATGGAAAGGAATGGCAACTATTTTGAGGAGACAGGCTCAAGTAAGAACAAAAAAGGTTCAAAATTGTGGAGTCAGTTATGGGATCTCAATATAAAGCATAAAGTGAAGCACTTTGTATGGAAATGCTTGCAGGACATCCTACCAACTCATGAAAACATCTACAAAAGAACAGGAAAAGGAAATCCTCTTTGCAAAAGATGTGGAGAAGGATTCGAAACTCTAGAGCATATGTTCTTTTTCTGTCCAGCAAACACCATGTCATGGGAAACTTTCCCAATAAGATGGGATGGATTAGAACAGCTTAGAGGAAGTTTTTGGCACTGGTGGGAAGGACTGCAACAAGCTCGACAGAGAACTGAGGGCATGGAACATATAGCTGCCACGGCTAATCTTCTATGGTACATTTGGAAGGCAAGGAACAACTGGAATTTCAATGAAGTAAAACAAGAAGGGTACATGATTAGCAAGTTGGCTGTTAAAGACTGGAGGGAATTCAAGGAGGTAGGACAAAATACCCATCATGATTCCCAACTGTTTAAAGGACATGATTCAAAGGACAGCTACAATCTGAGAGAGATTCAAAGACAACATGATGTCACCATTCAGGTTGATGCTGCTGCGGATCAAAAGAAGAAGAATAATGGATTTTGGTATGATAGGTAAGGAATCAATCTGGAGAACTAATTGAGACCTGGGCTATTCCTACTATAGAAAAAGGAAGAAGCAGGTGCTGCTGGAAGCTAGTGGCTATTAGGAGAAGCGTTGTTGAAAGCTATAGAGGCAAATTGGGCTTCTATTTTGATTTGTTCTGATTGTAAAGCTCCTGGTTGATATGATAAATGCCGATGATATTGATCTCTCTGATGTTAGCTATTTTTGTACAGGATATTAGGTTGTTAAAACAATCCTTGCGGTGCTGTAATTTTATTTTTGTTAGAAGAGAGACAATACTTGTTGTCATGAGTTGGCTAAGATTTGCCACAAAACTTTGTAAGAAAATCAGGTGGAAGAAACCCTTCCCTGTGTGGGTCAATAAGACACACAAAATGATCTTCTGGTAGTGTCCAGGACTATCTGTATAGCTCAATGTTGTAGCTAAACTTTTGATATATATGAAAAGTGACTGTCTTGACAAAAAAAAAAATAGTGGTAACAATAGACAGACCTAAAGTTTTATTTTTGGGGCCAAATTTTTCTACCTGTAGGAATAAGAGGATACTAAGGGGGTATTTGGTTCGCATTCGGGAATCAGAATCATTTTTCTTGGATTTGGAATAAAACCCCCGATTTCGATACATGTGCTTGGTTTGGTATCTGAAATGGGTATCATTCCTATATGTATATGTACATGCGTGTGTATATATATAAATAAATATATAAAAAATAAATATATAATATTATTATATATAATATATAATATATATACATGCATACATAAAATATAATATAATATATATTATATATATTACATATTATATAATATATATACGTACATAGATACATATGTGCATATATATTATATATAATATAATAAAAAAATATATATACATACATATATATAAAAAATATTATATATACATATATACTAATATTATATATATTATATAATATATATGTAGATGGATACATATACTTATATATATTGTATATAATATAATAAAATATATATATACATACATATATATAAAATATTATATAATATTATTATATATGTATACATAATAATATTATATATATTATAATATTACATATTACAATACGCATATATATTTTATATAATGTAATAAAATATATATACATACATATATATAATAATAATATATATATACAATATTATATAATGTTATGTAATATTAATACACACACACACACACATATATATAATACACACACACACACATGCATACATACATATATGTGTGTGTGTGTGTGCAAAAAAAAATGTATGTGCATGTGTATATGTGTGTATGTGTGTTTGTGTATAGATGTGTGTGTGTGCGTGTGTGTGACGTTTGGGAATCAAATTTGGGTTTTGGACAAAACCCTCCAAATTGGTTGAGTTTTGTCCAATCCCAAATTTTTAGATTTCATTTCCAAAATCCAAATCCCATAGCCCTAATCGAAGCACCTATTGTGGAGTTCATTCCCAT
>JAMWEH010000180.1:0-34526 GCA_024721245.1 Mitragyna speciosa | reverse complement strand
AGTGGGCAAGGTAAGTGAAAGGGGAGGAATGCCAAGTTGGTTCCAGGACACCTTAAATAAGAGTAGACTTGATAAGTATTACTGGTTTCTGTCCTGTCTTTGTGCTATAAACCTTTTGTTGTATATGGTGATGAGGGCTTGGTATGCTTGGAGGACGCATGTAGACGTCCAAGATCCTTCCGAGGATTCTAGTAGTTGTTGCTGCTGTTAGATGTGTATATCCATCAATCTGCAAACTTTCCTCTTTTTTCGTTCTTTTTTTTTTTCTCAAGTGTAATAATATGTTTCTGTATGGTTTAATTAACCATTGGAGCTGTAATTCCTTTCTCCTTGCAAATCATATTGGATATTCAAGAGCATATCTTTTGTGAAAATTGTAAGCAATAGTAACATATAGGTGTAGTAAACCTTCTCTTTTTACGCAGAAGCTTAAGGTTCCGATTCTTTATCAGATATGTAAGCTTAAGAGAGATGAAGCATTCTTTGAAAGTCTTTCGCATGTGAAAGCAAAAATGTTTTACCTGTTGTCAAGACAAGAATTTCTGCGTAAAAATTGCGTTCGTCCAAGTTTTGCACGCCTACAGAGAGAGAGAGAGAGTGAGAGAGAGAGAGAGAGAGTCCAAGAGGATTTATTCTACATTTTTATGGTTCCTTTTCAATACCAATAATCAAGGCATAATTAATGCATTTGCTATTTTTTTTGAAACACGTGCTATTAAGACTTTGAAAGTTTTTCTAAAAACTATTTTGATGAAAATAAACTTCCCATTTTTAAAATAAGACCAAAAAGATTTAGATTTTTTTTTGAAAAAAAAAGTTATAGATTTTTTTTAGCCAATCGTCAATAGTATTCGATCATATTCTTAACTTACTCTACGAAGGGAGGCACAACTGAACTCAAAGGAAACCAACAGGGACTGAATTACCATCAAACTAAACGAGTACATTATGCATTTATTTGGATTTTTTATAGGAGGTAGGGTTTAAACTCTTGACCCTTCACCCGATTTAGCTTTAAAAATTTTGTGGTGGCCAACCTAACCAAATTGGATTGGTTTTAAAAAAAAAATTTATAGATCACAAATAAAATTTACTAGGTTTTTGATAGACCACGAGAAAATTACTGGAATGAAATAAAAAAGAAATCATCATCACTCCAAACTAAACCGAAGCCCAATAAACAGTCCAATGGGGCCATCTACCGCTGTAGGCCGGTTTACTTGGTTTAATTGGGCTTATTAAATGAAATTTGGATATCCGACACAAGGCCCATAAGCTTAAAGCCTACCTTCTGAAAAATCCACCTAGCTGGCGATTTCTCTGCCTCCGACGACTTCCCTTCCTCCAGTGGCTACCACTACTGTCATTTTTCCATCTCTCCAGCCATCGTAATCACCTTTCCCCTGCCTCCAACGGCATCCCTCACCATATAGGTTGAGCGAATAATTTTCACCGCACAATTTTACTGGATCCCACTTGCTGAAGACCAAGAAGATAAAAGTATCAAGAAAATACTAGCAAGAATATAGCGTAGGTAACGCCACTTCAATTCATGTTTTTCAAGCAACCCACTTTTCGTAGTATATGTCAACTCGTTACAGAACCAAATTGCTGAAAATTAAATTCACCTTCTTTATCTTTTTCATACTTGATTATTTTGCCACTTTTCTTGGAAAAAAATGCATTTAGTACTTGTTTTCTTTAGTTGATTATGGCTTCGTTCTTGCTATGACCCTTTTGTCTGGAGGATACAACTTTTTTACTAGAAGAAGTCAAGCATGGGAAAGGTTTAAAGAGATTAAAGGTTAGTTATCTCAGTATTACTTCGCTAAATTTCTTTTCTTTTTGCCTACATGTAAATTTATCCTCGTTTGAAAATATTTTATTCCTCCTATTTCTCAGGATATCTACTATAGGAAAGCGACAGAAGAAAGATGGCGTGCTCGAAGTGCCTTCAAGCTGCTCGAGATAGACGAAAAATTCAACATTGTTGAAGGTCTGGATTCATGAATCCAAATGCTAACGATAGAATAAATGATGTTGTAAATAATTTGCTTGCTTGGATCATCGGGAATAGTTTAGCTACACCCCAACAAAAAATATAACAAAAGTAGAAATCAGCTGTTATTTATGTGTGCCCTACTTTCATTTGTAGGGTTACGGCGTGTTGTTGATTTATGTGCAGCTCCTGGTAGCTGGAGTCAGGTATCTCGCTCTAATGTGGGGGATATTTTGGATGTATAGATTTTTTTTTTTTTTTGTCACAAGAGTCACTTTCATATATACTGTAAGATCATCAATCACATCTTTACACAAAAGAGCTGGCAACTGCCAGATAATCAGCTTGTGCGGATTTGGATACCCACACAGGAAGCTAGTCTTCCACTTTGATTCACAGATTAGGTTAGTGGCTAATTGAGCCAACCCATGACAAACAACTATTTCCTTCTCTTTTAGAAAAGAGAATGAACATCTCCAAAAGGACCTACTGAGTGTTTTAATGTCATTCACAATTGCATCAAAATCAGATAGATCTTCATTCTCCTGGCTTAGACTTGTAACAAGCTCTTTACAATCTGACACAATTAGCAAGTCAGTCCAGTTCTCTTCCACTGCCTTCAGCAGACATGTACGAATGGCCAAGGCTTCTAGAATGGCTGCATTTTCCATGGCAACACAAGGGATGGCCCAAGTGCACATTAGCTTTCCCATTACCATCTTTGGCAGCAATTCCTATTCCAAATTTTCCTTTGATTCTGTTATGCGCAGCATCTGTGTATATCACAATTGCATGTTGACTGTGAAGTTCAGTCATAAGCATGAAATTTCTGGTTCTGCTTGACCTGTTGATCTGCATTTCCTCTAACTGTGCTTTGTTGCATCCTTGTATTCCAGCCACTCTGTCATTGCTCTTTGTGATACTTTATGCCCTTCCACCTTATTGCTATTGAAGCACCAGTTGTTTCTACTTTTCCACACTTGCCACAACAGGTTTACAGTTGCTTCAATGTGCTCCTTTCCACCTGCTCTATTCCTGGCTTGTTGTAGTTGTGCCCACCATTCCCAAAAGCTTCCAGTCTGTTGATGCAATCCCTCCCACTGAATTGGGAAAGTTTCCCAAATCATATAGTTTTCCTTGCAGTGAAAGAACAAATGTTCGACAGTTTCAACATCTGCTCCACATCTCTTGCACCAATGGTCTCCTTTCCTTACCCTTCTGAAGATGTTCTCACTAGTGGGTAGAACATTATGTAGACATTTCCACAAGAAGAGCTTAACTTTATGCTTAACATTTAAGTCCCACACCTGATGCCATATTCTTGGATCTCGCGTATTCCTACTGCTTCCAGCTTCCTGTTGATTTTGTCCTTTGTCCTCTTTCATCAGTTCCTTAGCTCTATCATAACCTGTTTTGGTGGTGTATCTGCCATTCTTGGTTGCTGTCCAGATTTTTCTATCATTTTTCCTATACAGACTAAGGGGAATGGACTTGATTTTGCATGCATCTTCAATGGAGAAAATAGCTGAAATTTTCCTTTCATTCCACATTCTGGCCATTCATAAGCTCCGAAACCTTCTCCAATTTGCAGTTTGGTGGTCTCATGAGAGTTACTTTGTCTTTCTTGTTGCCTTTTAGCCATTTGTCCTTCCATATATTAATTGTCTTTCCATCTCCTACCTGGCTTCTTAGGCCACTCTCTAGCATTTCAATGGAACTTTGAAGACTTTGCCAAATCCATGATGATCCATACTTACTCTTAGCTTCGAAGATGGAGGATTGGGGAAAGTATTTTCCTTTAATTACCTTGCTAACTAACAAGTTCGGATTGGTGAACATTCTCCAAACTTGTTTTGCTAGCAACGCAATATTAAAGCATTGTATATCTCTAAACCCCAGCCCCCCTTTCCCCTTAACTTCTGAGATGTCCTCCCACTTTTTCCAGTGAATTTTATTCTCCTTTTCATCATTTCCCCACCAGAATTTAGCAACCATTCTATTAATCTCCTTACACAACCCAACAGGAAGTTTAAATACAGACATTGCATAAGAGGGGAGAGCAAGAGCTACTGATTTAAGTAGAACCTCTTTCCCTGCCTCACTCAAAAGCTTCCCTTTCCATCCCATCAACTTCTTTGTCAAATTTTCCTTTAGAAATCTGAGTGTGGCTGCTCTTGATCTTCCAATTCCTAAAGGCAATCCCAGGTATTTGCTGTATTGTACCAGTTTAATTTGTCCAAGCAGTCGTAACATTTCTTCTCTTGTGTCTATTGTTGCATTGTTGCTCACAAACATTGAAGATTTTTCCATGTTGATTTCTTGCCCAGATGCCCTTCCGTATACACTAATGATCTTCATTATCTCTGCTGCTTCATTTGCATCTGCATCCGGTCCAGGTGCTTTATTAGGATGCATAGAAAACAGCGCCTCCTTAACCTCTTTTTCAGTGACTGGTCGAGTGAGTTTCGAGTTCATTTGATCCGTGATTGTCCTGTGAATTCCTCCAAGAACTTCCTCGGAGCCATTTGGTTGAGAGCTCGTGAACAGTTGCTTGTAATAATGTTTAGATGATTATCAGAAATTATGAAATTGTACTAGTGGAAATATCATGTTGAGAATGGTACAGTGAAAAGTGACTCGATAAGATATCATTTAGAGAATGGTCCTCAACGTGCTATAATTGTGTAGAGTTGGTGTAACTCACTTAAGGTGATTAGCTGCATTTTGTTATAGATAATGTATAATCATGTTCACAATACTTGGAGCCAGTTCTCCTTCTGGAATTCATTATATGACTTGTAGTAGTGGGTTTTTTCTGAAAATCTTGGTGAGACTGTCCAAATCCAAAAAACTTGAAAAAGTTATTTTTCCTAATTGTTGCCTAGCTATAGAGTTATGCACCATACGACTAAATAAAATGCTCAATGAAATGAAGGTACAGAAAGTTGAATAGATAAGATAATGTGGATTACTAAGTCAATTAAAGCAGACTGTGTTTTCACTTTAGTCTCCATATGATTGCTCATGTGCATTTTCTTTTCTAAGTTCAGTTTACCTGTATTTTGTGCCCAAGTTTTGAGTCACTAATTGTACCTCGCTGTTGAACTGGCACCTGACTCAAAATGTGTGCACTGGTTTACTTTCCTTTAATGTTATTGCATTGTTGCTGTGATCTCCACCTGTCACGTGCCTTTATCTGGTGTGTGTTTATTAATTTTATGAGAATCCTGTTAAAAGCTTATAATGCTAGTCTGCTATCAACAAAAGGTTTCATTTTCTCTGTTGCACATTTTTATTGTTTTGGTAACCCTTCATTCTTTTTTAAGCTGTTTTTATCAAATCATTTCATAAATTGTTGGGAGTGTTAATTTTTTCATCACTATAATTCTTTGAATTAGTGGCACATTAAGCTGCAAATCTACAAGACTGCTACTTGGCTGTTTCACTAGTATTGTTTGATTAATCTTTCTGGATTTCTTCCTAGGAGGTTCGGCAGTTATGGAAAAAGAGTTTTTGGCATGGTTCATAATATTTCATTAGGAATCACGTGGAAACTTACAAAACTGCATAGTCATTTCAAGGTATCTGCACAACTGAAGTCGTGTGCTAAGAGAAATGTCTATATTATATATAGGAATAAAACTGCATTAACTAAAGTTTTGCTAGCATCAAACTACTTTTATGGCATAAACTTTTTTGCTTTTTGCTTCATTTCCTCCATAAACTTTTGTTTGAATGTTCCTGGCCATGATGTTTCCCCACATTCTGTTTACAGCATTGAGTTAAAATTGGCAGGAATAGCGATCTTCCACTTATTGTGGCAATTGATTTGCAGCCAGTGGCTCCAATTGAGGGTGATATGACAAATGCAAGAACAGCCGAAGTGTTTAAATTTGTTTTCCTTATTATTTTCCTTATATATGTTGTTTAACTATTGAATGACAATGATTCATATCATGCCGAAAAAGTCCTGATCTGTTATCCCCGTGGCTCTCCTTTTTGATTTCCTTCCTCAATGTTTAATGGTAGACTTCTCAAGTAAATATACCTTTTGCCTTTGTTACTGTTAGATTCCTCTGTGCATCCTTTTCTTCATGGTTTTCTTAATTAAAAATGTTATTTTACTTATAATTGTATTGAATCTTCTCCTTTCTTCCAAGGCCTTCATTTGCCCACAGTGAGCAAGATGTGCGTATTCAGTTTCTTAGAATGCATGCTTATGGTCCTTTATTGAAGTTTTGAGAATACAATTTGTGTTATCAGACATCACATCAGACATTTTGATAGATGTAAGGCTGACCTGGTTGTCTGTGATGGTGAGCAGATCAAAAGGATTTTCACTTGGGTCTATTTTCTGCTCTGTCGAGCAGTACATCTCATTTATGTGAGCCTTGTCTCCATATATTGCGGTTACTGGTCTTCACGACATGGATGAATTTGTTCAGTCTCGGTCTCAACTCATTCTGGCAGTAAGCCTTCAAATTCTTCTCCAAACTATCAGTCTTTGCTTCTGTCTTTAACATACCTGGTTCAATGTTATAAAGTTTTAAAATCTATGCTTGATACAAGATATATGTGAACATTTTTACATTTTTCCTTGTTTCTTACATTGTGTTCCCAGTGACAACAAGGGCTGCAAAACTTGTTTGCAGGGCCTAACAATTGTAACTCACATACTGATAAAAGGTGGAAAGTTTATGCCAAGATATTTTGAGGAAAGGAGACAAGCGTGCTTTACTGTCAATTACAAGTATTTTTCTCAGACGTGACTTTTGTAAAACCAAAAAGCAGTCAGAACTGAAGCATAAGTAAATAGCTAATTTTGCTGCCTTGTACTTCTTAGATTTGCTATATCAGCATTTACGATTTGATCACTATTGTTGAGACCAGATCAATTCCTACATATTTTGGTAAGTGTTGTAACAAGCATTGGTGGTGTGATATTCAATCTGTGATGTGCTAGTTGTACCTTGATTGTCTATCCGATTTCACTGATGTTTCAAATACTAACCTACCATCTATGTTCTCTGTTACTCTGACAATCTTTATATTAAATTTTCCTGGGGAAGTCAGTATGTGTGAGTTCAAAAGTACAAAACCAAAAGCTATGTGAGGGAAACAAATTACTCTTATTCAACTACAACTGAAATTGTGCTTGTGTTTTGTTTACTGCAGAGGCATTTACAGTTTGTGAGAATTACACCCCTCCAGAAGGATTTAATGAGAAGGATCTACATTGCCTCCTTGAAAAGGTTGGGAGTCCTTCTGGTGCTGATGTTCTAGGTAAGACCTATGAGATGGCAGGCTCAGATATACTTAGTTATTAATGGGGTGTATGATGTCTTTGCTAGTTAGAAAAGGAATGAATTAATACAAGTTATATAATATGTGAACATGGTTGTAGTTGTGTGATTGGCCATTTTTTGTGTGTGTGTGTGTGTGTGAGAGAGAGAGAGAGAGAGAGAGAGAGTTCTTCTTGTGCTTTTTGACATGTAACTTTGGGTTTTTATAAATGTAAACAAGCTCAATGAAGTTACTCCTTGGTTATTCATTTTTTCTTGGGCAACTTTTGGTGCCTTATCAAACACCTCCTCCCTTGGCTTAGCCGCAGATGGTAATTTTGGTATTGAGTGTAGTTGTGTTGTTATTACAGTTTATGTTGTTCATGCCTGTTGCTTTACAGATGGCAGCAGTGGATGGTTTGAAGGGCCAAATAAGGTGTACATCCCATTTCTGGCCTGTGGAGATCTGAATGGGTATGACTCAGATCATTCGTATCCACTTCCTAAAGTTGCGGATGGAAAGTATCAGAGTTTGGATCCTGTACAACCTTCCATCGCACCATCATACAACAGAGCTTTTGACATGAAGAAAGCTTCAAGTCATGGAATCTGTGATATGGAGAAAATGAATCTTGATCCATGACTCAGTTGCAATGCCACAGTTAAAAAGCTTGTATAGATTTTAGGAATTTATGTTGTATGCTATTGGAATTCTTCTGTAAACTAAGAAAAAGAAGCCTTTTTTTTTTCTTTCGAGGGGTAATTTAGAGTTGGGTCTGTTGGCGGATTTAGTATTGCAGGTTATTATATACATTATCTATAATTTGGTGGTCACAAAGCAAAACATCAAAGGGCCATTGGTTTAAATTTTTGTCGACTCTGCCGGGGGCTTGGTTCAGTAATGGTAGTGGAGATAAACGATATTGGGCTGGTGAGTAGTGGTGACTGATTTGATTACTTCTTTTCTATTTGATGGTTAGGGAGGTTGATTCAATTTACAAACCTGTACTGTTATAAGAAATGTAACGTGGATACTTGGTGTGCGGTTAATTGTTCCGACAAGATACGAGCCCAAGAATGTTGCGGACTGCATTTGTCATTGGTGGCTCCATTTCCCAGAATGGAATTATAATTTGCGTTAACTGTTACTGGAAAGATGTTTCAGCCAAAGAATTAAGAAGGTAAAAAAAAAAAAAAATTAGTACCGTACAGAGCCGACGTATTCACAGGGGTTGGCTGCGGCACAACCGTGGCGGCAAAAAAATGATTCATTTTCTTCCATAGATCACACCAAAGGTTTACCAAGTTAAGTGCAATCGTGGCAACCGGTACTAAATTATTGAAATAGTGGAACTCACGAGGGAATTCCACTGGACCTGTGTTGGTTTTTCGTCAAATATAGCAATGCGCACCGTCACAGTCATAGATTTTGCACTGGGGAAATGGAAATCATAGACAGTAAAGAAAACAAAGAGAACTGAGATATAATGGATTTGTGTCTAAGACATAACAAAAACAATTCTCAAACATGATAAATTGATAAGATACGCAGGCAGGAAGTTCATCTGATCATCATCATGGTTTTCAATGCTGATATCATGGTTTCAATTCTGATATTACAACAAAATCTATCAACTTGACGCTAGTCAATCTTAGCACTATCTTTCTTTCTATTCCTCTCTACTTTCTTGTTTTCTTTTTGTCCTTTTGAGACGGTAACAGGTAAATTTGTAGCTTTCCTACTCATATACATCCTGTTCCTTGATTTCTTCCACGACTACTAGTGCGGGATACAGACTAGCACTAGCAAGAACTTGCAACAGAAGTGGATCTTTGTAAAGAGGAAGAAGAATTCAAGAACTCAATACAGTCCTCAATTGCTTCAGCTCGCTGAGAATCATCAAGAGTTTCTGCATAGGAGCGTGATCTTGCTAAACTTAAACTTGCCGAAGATACTTTCCGTGAATGCTTCTTCCTGCTGGACATTAAGCGCACAGCCTTGGCGACCTTGGATCCAACACGCTTTAGAAATTTCACTGCCGAGAATCCGGATGTTGAAGATGAAGAGCTTTTGGGAATTCTTAAGCTACTCCAGATTCCACTAGAGTTGACTCTCTTCTTCTTCCCTCCAACCTTGGAACCACGAGAACCACAATCTTTTTCGTTGAACTTGCTGGTTCTAATCTCCGGTTGCTTCTTGTTGACATCAGGGCTGAAGCCAACTCTCCTATTCAAGCTCCTGGTGTTGGTTGACATCAAGAGAAGATGAAAAGAGGAGGCAGATGGTGATTACTTATTGAAGAGAGGGAAAGTAAAGGGGACCGAACACTTGGGAAAAGATCGAAAGAGATGATTTAGTGCTACTAATTTCTTGTATGGCTTATACCATACTAGCAAGTAGCCATACATCAGGTGCTAGGGAAAATTATGTGGGGCTGTATTCGACAAAATAATCTTGGACCGTGCAGGCGTTTAGTTCAACCATATTTCTCATACTCATCAGAGTTGGCATACACCAGTACCACGCAGCACCAAACTGTCCTATTCATTCAGCCCGGACGTAACGTAAATATATGTGACGTATGCAGAACAAGTGCCAGCCTAGGATTGAAATCTTCCCCGTTGATATTACTAGTAGTAATTTGATATGAATGAAAGACATGAAATATTATATATCAGAAAAGCTAAGATTATACCACACTTCAAAAAATGTGTTTGGTCAAAAGGAAGAATTAGTGACAGGCCACTTGTGGGTTATACCTGTTAGACGTGGTAAAAAAAATAAAAAAGGGAAAAAGATAAATGCCAAGCACAGGAAGAGGACCAGTCAGCCAATATATTTTGAAAAAGTGAACATAAAAGCGACGAAACCAGATACACTTCTAATCAGCTTTTTATTTATTTAGAATTAAAGGTGCTCCCTTCCCTTGGCCTACCTCTTTTATTTGCTGCCAGCATCTTGATTCCATTCAGGAATCACAATTCCTGTTGTTGGCCCGCTGCACTTCCTATTTCACGTTTGTTGTGCGTAAGTTTATGCGTGTCTGTAGCTTTGAATTTCGGTGGTGGGGTTGTGGGAGCTTGAAATTTATAACCGAACTTGTAGACATGGCAAAGCCTCAAGACACAAGTATGTTTACTCTTATTCTTTTTTACTTCCCGTTTTCTGCAAGCATCAGGGCACGGCGGATTCATATTAATGGACGTTGGCCCAATCGTCCAATTTTGACCTAGAGAGAATAGACACAGATTGTTAACGTAAATCTGATCAAAAGTGCAAAATTCAGTTTTTTTTTTTTTTTTTTTTTGGGAGGTTAAGAGATTATCAGTGGAGAATAATAATGAATTAAGCAGATACAAAAATATTTCACCAATTCTCACATAGAGAGAAGGATCCCAGTGACACTTCCTCCCCAGCACACCTGCAATATATTATCTGTCTGGGTGCTTCTCCTTCAGTCCATTTATCAGCTCTAGAGTCCTCTCGATTCTAAGACAAGTCAATTTAGCTTAACAATTTGCTTGCCTTTAGTTAACAAGAAATGCTATTTGATTACCAAAAGAATTACACTGACAGGAAAATGGTGATCACTAGAACAAAATCCAACCTCAAACGAGAACTGGAAAAGTCAGTCTGTTGTAGCCTAGCAATGTATTGGTCATAGAATTTTGCAGCTCGCTCCAGATCACCTAGCTCAGTATAACAATCAGCTATGGCTCCATAAGCTTCTGTGTTTCCGGATTCCTCTCCCTCTCTGTCTGAAATTGCCAGAACCATAGAGTGGTATTTAATTGCTTCCCGATACTTCCCCTGCCTTTGCAGCGATGCCCCTAAAAGTACAAATACAAGAAAATATGAAGAAGAATCCATTTGAGCAGGCCTCTAATGACTCTTTTCTTCTGTGGGGTGGGAGATTTTGGGAGATTCGTTAAATGTCACTTCAAAAGATGGCTAATCAGCTAATGTAAAAAATATGAAAATCAGATAATGGTAGATAGAAGGCAACTGTTTGCACAGAATACATATAATTGATAAAGAAAATGTACATGCCTTCGCACGAAAGGCTACACTGATTTATAACCAAGGGAAGAGGAGCATGCACACTGCATTAGCTTCAGTTAAGATGCAGAAACAAAAATAGTAATAACTATCTGCTTGTTATCACAAGAATGTTTTACTGTTCATCTTTCTTGAGCTAAAAGAATGATTCAAAGAGATATCAAGTTGAGATACAATGATTCAAAGAGATATGAAGGTGATATACCTAAGCCTCTAGCAGCTTTCTTTTCCTCTATTGGGTCCTTCAGATTCTGTGCAAGCTCAAGAGCAGTCTTAAACTCTGAAAATGCCTTCTCCAGATCTTGATTTCTCAAAAAATTCTTCCCATTTTTCAGGCAGGCAACTAACTCCTGTTTCCTTGAGTCAATGATAACTTCACTTTCTGATATCCTTCCACCAACAGGAGCATAACTCAAATTGGGTGCGTAAGATTCAATCTTAGCTTGCCTTCTTAAAGCTGTGTTGATTTGGCGGAGCTGTTCATTCAGGCGCTCTAATTCTCCTCTCCTTTGTCGCGCAAGTAATCCTAGATCAAAATAATTAACAACAGAAAATAAAAATCAAGGAAATACAGGTGGTACTACACTGAGGCATGTGACAGTGTTTAGCAGCCTGCACAGGCTGCATGATCTAAACCCTTTTCTAAACATAACTTTCCACCCCAGACAAGACATGAAACAAAAACTTCAAATATTTCAATAACAAAAGAACCTAGATAAATTGCAGGCAAAGATCAGTTTTGAACCTGACAGTGCTCTTCTAACAACCCATTAGCAGCATATAAAATGCAATAAATCATTTAATCAACATGGGAAGTTCCTATATATTTGAACGCCCATGTTAAGAATGTCTTACATTCTTTACACAAATGCTTATAGTTTGGAGTGGAGACATCGGGAGAAGTACAGAAAAAAGAGTCCTAAAACCTCAAGTAAATTTATAATCCAAGCTCGTCATAAAATTGTTGATTTACAAGTGAAGAACAAACCTAGAATCTGCATACATCCAAGAAACTTACCGCCAACCGTGGCACCAATAAGGGCAACAAACAGCAGCAAAGGCATATTCATATTGAGTACAGAATTGTCTGCCTCGCACGTTTCTGCCAGAGCTTCTAAAGGTGTAGCGAACATCAAAGCATCAGCAGCAATAATTGCCATTGCTGGGAATCTTAAAGACACCATTTCCTGCCAAAAGTTAACAACAAAATGTAACAGCAAAATGGTAGAATAAAAGATTTTTCTTATCACTCACATCTGCATGTTGCAATATACAGATTAGGCTCTTCAGCAAATTTTAAGCACCTGTGGAGGAAATGCCATGGTAAACCACCTAGTGCATCTGCATATCCTCCCTAGGAAGATGCAATGGGTTCCTTATATGGCTGAGAATCCACATTCAGATGCTCCAACCCCTTTTATGGAATCTCTTAAGCAGACTAACTAATTATTATTATGACTTATTGACAATTTGCTCTGAAAATAAATAAACATTACAACGCCGCTAACCACCCAAGTAAAAAATCCATTCATATCAGGATCTATGCAATGTACCTTCCAAATTAAAAGGCGATACAACCAAGCTGAAAATTTTTGGATAAATCAGATAAGTCTTATGGAAGATTGGTCTTAGCTATAGAATATGGTCAACTTAATTTTGGACAATATTATTTATACAATATAATATAAACCATGGCTAGTCAATTGCTCTGTGGTGGAATACCACAATCAAACCTTTCTCTTTTAATTTTTGGACAGTATTTCTGGTTTCTTTCGCTCAGTATCAGCAATTTGGACAGAAAGAGGACTCCAGCCAGGTTCCTATTATATGACTAAGCCTAGTCTTTGAACCGGGGCCAAATACTTTTTCTTTTTTTTTCTGGAAATTAGGGGCCAAATACTTGAAGAATGCTCACGAAACAAAGATTAATTTTTCCAACGAAAGACCACCGCGGACCAAAACTATTATAGAATAAACATATGATACTTGCCTTAAAATTGATGGTGGGCGACCTGCGAACAATGATATAGTTGTTGAGATGATTTTTCTTGGTGAGTTTGCGCTCAACTTCATCTTGGAATCTTGCAGAGACAGTCGAGAAAGTATGGGATTTGAGAGTTTTGGGCGAGGAAGAAGAACACAGAAACCGAGGATAAGAGCTCCATGGCAGAAACCCTTCTTTCATTATCATCATCATGTCCTTCTTCTTAGATTCTTGTTTAATTAATGCTACTATACTCAGCAGCAGTAGCAGCAGAAGATGTTTCGTTTTGTTTCTTAAGGTTTTGGATGGATAAACTTCAGTTATTCTTTTCAATTTGTAAAACTTGTACTCCAAATAAACCTTTCAACATTATCAAAATATATATATATATATATATATATATATATCTATCTTTCAACAGTGCAACATTTACTATTGAATGCGGCAGGGGCAGCGGCAGGGGTGGGTATATCGATCTTTTTTGTGTCTTATCCTGCTTTTTGTTTCTTATTTGTGCAGGTGCAGCCATCGATTATTATCTTTCTTAGCACACATTATTTATTAATTTATATTTACTTTTTTCTTTTTGGGTGCGTTTGACGCATTTCCACGATTGGGAGGTTTGCTACACAAGGAAATATGCCCCAATAGAAAATGTACAAATTATACGTGGTTAAACATGCTGCTGCTAATACGCCTATCTGGTATCTAAGCTTTTGGAAGCACTTACTTGATTTGGTCGTGCTTTTTGTTTAACTCAAATAGTGCTCTCATCTTGATATGTCGAACCCAACTCATGAGCATTTGTAGCCTTTCAGTTTCTGATTGAGCATGACCACTCTCAGCGTTTGGATATAAAGTGGAGATATTAATTGGGCTTGATTTCTTTTAGTATTTGCTTTGGGTTAAAACTCACAAGACATGTGACAACAGGCTTGATTTCTTCTATTTCTTTTGGGTTACATCTTGAGGGCCTCAGCTCAATTGCCTATCTTAGTGCTATTTTATTTCTGGTCCTTGTTGTCTAAGACAAGAAAGATTGCCAATCTTGGCCATTGGTGTAATCTGCTCTTTGCTAGCAAATCTGCGACACAAATCCGTCTCCAAATCTAGTGGTGATTTTATATTGGCAAACCCAGACACTGTCAGCATCATCGCACTCTGTAATTGACGGAATGTGCTAAGTGTCACTGGACAGAATTTAGCAGTATGCTAAGCCATTAGAAACAGTAGACCGATTGATGTGAAACAGAAGTATGTATCGTATCGGCACATTAGAGTTATAATTAGCGTACCATAAAACAATGGATAGCCACTTGTTTTTTAAACCGAAAGCGATTTTCAGACACGAACATCAACAGCAACCCCGCCATCGTTTCCCAGCTCCCAATGCCCATGTACCCCGTTGCGAGCTTGACAAGGTTTCTCGGAGCCTCTCTTTCCAACCCCTGAAGTTAATTCGCTATCCATATCCAGAATTTCTTCAAACAGAAGAAGGAATAATTTCACAAACATCCCCCAAGTTTTACGATAATTTCACGTAGCTCAACCCATGTCTTAGAAATTACACTTACTCTATTTATTTTGAGTTTTACTTAACATATTCAACCCAGGGATATTAAATATTGATTTTCAAGGCTAACGTTGACCTTTAATTCTAAATGAATCCCTTACAAATTTTAAAGAAAGTGATATAAATTATTTAGGGAAGATTTTAATATGGTTGCACTTGATTTCTAACTCATAAAAGAGTACAATTTTTTATAATGTACAATGAAAATCATTTAATTTCGCTTTTAAACAAAATGAATATTTTTTTATAAATTTAACAATACTATATATACAAAAGAAAGTACGCAAGACCTTTGCAAAAAATATTTAAAACTGTCACTGTTTTTATTGTCCACTTTTTAGCACACTATTTGCTAAAATTTTTCAATTATTTTAGAAAAGAAAAAGGCATTTCAAGATGATACAGGGAAAAAGTTATAAATTCCTTAAGGTATGGCAAAGTAAGAAGTAAAATTCAGCATATGTATTGATAATCAATATTAAATTGAATCGAACTGTATGTAAAGAGAACATTAAAATAAGGAAGGTATGTATAATTTTAAAATGGGGAGGGGTTACGTAAAATTATCATGGGCCTCAGGAAAGGTTTGTGAAATTATCCCGTGAAAAGAAAAAAGAGAGAGAGAGAGAGATTAATTCACTTGTTATTCATGATCCTCTGTTTAATTATGCAGTAACATGATTTGGCTGACCCAAGGAGATAAGATAATAAGCTGACCTAAGGAGATAAGATAATAGAAACTAACGTGTTTATTTGTATTTGAGTGACGTTTTTTCAAAATGGTAAGAAATGTGTATTTGTAAGATAAAAAGATAGTAGGGATGGGAAGGAAAAGAGGTGCAAAATCTCAAATTAATCATGCCACCCCTGCCCCCGGGGGTGTGCGTGCTAAAGGAAATTTAGGGGATGTTTGGTTTAAATTCCTTAATCACTATCACTGTGGGTATCATTCACCCTACTATGAATATGGGTTTTGATTATTCCACCCAACATGTTTGGTTTAATAACAGAATGTGTATCATTATAAAAATACTTATTTGGTTTATTGGAATGAGTTTCAAGTAAATTTTAAAATTTTTAAATATTTATTTATGATACACATATTTTTTAGTTTTATTATTTTGTATCTTTTAAAGAAAATTTCTTCAATTTTAAATATAAGCTATGCTATAATTTGAGTTTTATGCAAATAATAACATTTAAAAAAGTAATTTTTATTGTATTAACAAATAGTACTATATGTTTTTTATTTTTAGTTTAATTTTTTATTAAAAAATGAATGTGAAAAATTTTATTAAAAATAATTTTTTATAAAAAATTTTATAAAGTACTAATAAAAAATTCAAGATCAAAAGACAAAACAGAGAGAGAGAGAGAGAGAGAGAGAGAGAGAGAGAGAGAGAGAGAGAGAGAGAGAGAGAGAGAGAGGGAGGGAGGATAATAATATATTGGGAGTGGGTAACTCAAAAATATGTATTTTTTAGTGAGTGTGTTTTTGACTTTAATTATAAGGGTTAAGGGGTTTGATAGAATAGTATTTTAAAAAAATTATTAACACTTAAATTAATCACTATTATTTCTATTTAATGATAATACTAATTATTTAACAAACATCAACAATGAGTTTCATTACTTATAATAACCGTTCCCTCCTTCATTCCACTAAACAAAACACCTCCTTCATGTTGGAACTCTGGAACAGTATTATTGTACACTAGGCATATGGTGAATAATGCTCGAGCTTTTGCATTTTGGAGTTACTCACCGTCCATCTTTCTGGCTGTGCAAAAACGGAAGTTCGCAACTTCGCATGCTCGGTGGGCACCCACCAAAATATGAGCATTGAGAGCTTGCAGGGATTTGTCCAATCCAATTTAATTAATAGTCGTTTCTTTCGTATTTTTCTAAGTAAAACAACTCCCAACACCCATTTCATTGGACTAATTTCTTTTCCCCGTTTAATTCACAAGATACTGCAACTCAACAAACTATGCTAAACCAAACAGTAAAGAATTTTACATAATAGAACGAAAATAGTTTCAAATAGACAGCCATCTTGTTTAGATTAAAAGAATTAATATCCAGATCGTCTGACCTTGAAAGGTTCTTGTCTGAGTCCACAGAGCAAACCATTAAAATGAAAAAAAGGTCAAATAAGAAATGACAGTAAATAAATTTTATACTCGGAATAACCCAAAGACCAATGCAGACAAGATGCGTCATATGTTAAATGTGGACTCTCCTCTCCTCTCCTGCAATATTTCTATCCATAAAAAAAATAAATAAATTCAATAGACGAATAGGTGGGCCTTTAATACCCCAATAACAACAACAACAACAATAATAATAACAATAATAATCGGGGCTTAAACTCGAAGGTAAGCATGGACAAAAGAAGAAGAATGATACTCTAAATTGCTGAAATATCTTAAGTTAAAAGTGGCCAGTGGTTGATTATAATTGAGGAATTAGGACCCATTGGCTAAAGAATTTTTATTGAGTAGAGAGGATATTCCCCCGGGGTGGGAAAATATCTTGCCAAGTTCAACTGTTGCGGGCAATAGAACAGTGATCAGTTGTATGCTTCTGAGGGTGAGGGAGAGGGAGAATAATATTACGTGGCAAAGTCCGCCGTTAGAAGCATCGTAGTAGGTAGCGTGGACAATAATTATAAAACTAGTAAGTAATTAACTACACGTGTCAAACCCACTGTCTCGTCTCATATGATAAAACGTTTTATAGTACATCGTAACTCTGGGAAATAAGTGACGGAATTGTTCAGACAGATGTTAACTTGCAAGTAGACCTTCGGATAGATGCGGAGAATTTTCACGCATTATAAGCTACTAGTGATTTTGGAATACTCTGTAGTAGGTACCTGATCTAACATCACTAGTGATTTTAAATTCATGTTTCATCCTTTAAGTCAGTAATTATTTTTTAAAATAAATTGTAAATTTGGTTTAGATCATCTTTTCATCTTTTTTCCCGTTAAGTCTTGTGCTGAGTTTTCAAAAAAAAAAATTTTTTTTGTCCCACATCAGGACTCTGAGCATTAGTGTGTTAGTACTTAAGTTCCATGGTTTATCACTTAAGTCAACAACTACTTTTTGGGATGGATTGTGGATTTGGTTTAGATTCTCTTTCTCCCTTTTCCCTAGTAGGTCTTGTGCTGAGTTTTCAAAAAAAAAAAAAAAAACTTGTCCTATATGAGGACTCTGTGCGTTAGTGTGTTAGTACCTAAGCCCCATGGTTCATCCCTTAAGTCAGCAATTGCCTTTTGGGATGAATTGTTGATTTGATTTAGGTCCCTTTCTCTCCAGTAGGCCTTTTGCTGAGTTTTCCCCAAACCGGGACTTTGAGCGTTAGTGCGTTAGCACTTAAGCCAGCAATTACCTTTTGGGATGTATTGTGGATTTGGTTTAGGTCCCCTTTCTTCCTTTTTCCCAGTAGGCCTTGTGCTGAATTTTCAGAAAAAAAATCTCTAGTGATTATGGCATGCTTTATGTGGCAAAAATTATAAATACATATTTACCGTGTTATGAAGTATCTACAAATTGTTTCCAATATCTATGGAATAATATATGCCTTGTTTGGGAACCAAATGTTGTCGTCAATGATATATGGAAATGAAAAAAAAAACTCCGTTTTGATTGTATTTTTTTAAATGTTATTGTCGTATCACTTTTTTGAATGCAATGTGTGAGGGGTAAAAATATTATTAAAAATATAAAAATAAAAAGATGTGATTAAAAAATATTTTTCGAATAATTTTGAAAAAAATAAGATCCAAACATAGACAAAGAACTGGCAAATTTGTTAAAATATTGGCCAAAAAAAAGAAAATTCGGCATTTATAGGTGTCAGAAAAATTTTTTTGGTATCTAAAGGCGCCGCGTTTCCCAAACGCGGCGCTGAAATTTTTTTTTCAAATTTGTCAGGCGCCGCGTTTCCCAAACGCGGCGCATGAACAGTAGTCAAGCGCCGCGTTTGGGAAACGCGGCGGTTACTGTTCACGGTACTTTTTTACTGTTCACTTTTTTTTTTTTTTTTTTTATTACAGAATAGGTAAGTGTTTAAGATTTTTTGTATTATTGTTTAGGTAGATTTATAGGATTTAAGTAAAAGTAATGAAGGTAATTCAATATTTGAATTGAAAAATTTTAGATTTAAAAATAATAAAGTTATAAACACCAAATTTTGATATACCACTAAATTTTCTAATATCTTGTGAGCCATTTTTTATTTTTCAGAATGGGAAATTTGGTTTTTAGAGAAAGTGTGCAAAAATCTTCCGGAAAATTATAATTTCAGCACGTAAATATATTTTTTGTCAATTTTTTATTTTTAAATTCATATTTATATCATCATACAAATTTCTAAATTTTGAAATTTTTCTAAATGAATCACTATTTTTTTAGGTATTACGTCAGTTCAAGGACAAAATAATCATTTCAATTTTTGAATACCTTTTTTTGGCTATTTTTGAATTCCAAACTCATATTTCATACTTTTACGTATATTCTAAATTTGTGATAATTTTTCGGGTTCAAAAACTATTTTTTCTATAATGCATACATATCTGAGGCAAAATCGTTTTTTTTTTACCTAAAAAATTATCACAAATATAAAATGTGCTTAAAATTATGAAATATGAATTTAAGATTCTAAAAAAAATTAAAAATAACTATTTCGCCCTTGAATTGACGTGGTACACAAAAAAATAGTAGTTCATTTAAAAAAATTACAAAATTTAGAAATTTGTACAAGGGTATAAAATATGAATTTAAAAATCAAAAATTGACCAAAAAGGTATTTACGTGCTAAAATTATAATTTTACCAGAAGACTTTTGCACACTTTCTCTAAATACTAGATTTCACATTCGAAAAATAAAAAAATGACCTACAAGATATATTAAAAATTTAGTGGTATATCAAAATTTGGTATTTGTAGCTTTATTATTTTTAAATCTAAAATTTTTCAATTCAAATATTGAACTACCTCAATTACTTTTACTTAAATCTTATAAATCTACCTAAACAATAATACAAAAAATCTTAAATACTTACCTATTCTGTAAAATAAAAAAAAAAAAAAAAGTGAACAGTAAAAAAGTACCGTGAACAGTAACCGCCGCGTTTCCCAAACGCGGCGCTTGACTACTGTTCATGCGCCGCGTTTGGGAAACGCGGCGCCTGACAAATTTGAAAAAAAAATTTCAGCGCCGCGTTTCCCAAACGCGGCGCCTTTAGATGTCAAAAAAAATTTTCTGACACCTATAAATGCCGAATTTTTCTTTTTTTGGGCAATATTTTAACAAATTTGCCCAAAGAACTGGTAAGAAGGATCAAATTATTGCAATCAAGGACAACAATTTTTTGTGGCTGGCAGGGGGCGGCACTGAACCAAGGTACCAAATGATCACGTGTTAGACAAGGATAGCAAAACCGGCTCCGCTTCTGCTGTTGTTTGGCCTTGTCCGAATCTGACCGCTTTTTTGAGTTCCAAACCAGTTAGTGTACTGGATGGTCATTTTAGTGGTGTTAAAGTAATATTGATACATTTATTTGGCTAAATATATATGTGAAATAAGAAGTTAATTTGAAAATATATTAGAAAATAACATTGTCTGGATAATTATGTTTTAAAAAATATTTCAAAATATTCTCTAAATACGTTTCAGCTCAGGATAAAGAACTGATAATAGATACAAAATTATCCATTATGGTAACCAAAAATTCTTTCTTCTTCCAACACTTCGATCTTTCCACTGATTCCAGTGGACCTTTATTCCCCTAATTCTTTCTATTATATTAACCAATTTTCAATAATAATTCATAAATATAGTTCTTTTTCATATGTCTTTTAATATTTTCAATCACATTTTCAAAATATATTTTTCATTTATTTTTTATATCTTAAATCGCATTTTATCTCACACATATCAAATCTCAGAAATATTATATTATTATTATTATTATTATAAAAACTCAAAAAATACAATCCATACATAGCTGGCATTTATGTATTTTTATACTTAACATTATGTGCAGGTAAATTATATTCTATTTTTAACTTTTAGAGTACTCTATTTAGAGGTTATGCCAAATAAGAAATATAAAAGGTATTTCCACCAAATTTTTATTTTATATTAACAGTAAAAGAACTGGTAGGAAGCATTGTACTCTCTTTCTATTTACCTTTTTTTTTGGGCCTTTTGATATAGCTTAGAACCTTTACAATTTACGAAGGTTTAGCCATTAATTATCTTAACTTCCTCTAAGTTTGGTCATACTTTGAGAAACCTCTATTAAATTTGTGAAATTTTAGTAACTTCTCATTGGATTTTATACGATGTTACATTGGCTCTTCTCACACATTGATCTAAATAACACATATCTTTTTTTCTCAAATAAAAAAAAAGTTCAAATTTTCAAGCACATTTTAATGAATATCTTAAAAATGAGAGATTATAAAAACAAAAAAATGGAAACGGCACGATAAAAATATTTTACAAAGTCTACAAGTCACCTTGATATGTAAAACAACATAAAAATCTTTATAATTACGGACAAATGCACAAAAAATCTTTAAATCATGACGGGGAAAAAAATAAAAAAAGGCGGAGCACAAAAGGTACCTTTCTTCACCATACAAGAATCATATAGACACATGTTACAAGCTCTATGATGGTTAATCGCAAGTTAAAATGTCCAAATTACCAGTGAATGAATATAGAAGCGGTTGATGATACATATTTTTTGATTTTAGGGTTAATAATTTATACACTTTATTTTTTATTCATATACAATTTTTTTTATAAAGTAAAAAGACCAAAACCCCTATTTTTGGACATGTAAATATGAAATCTTATAATTCATAAGTATTATAATATTTTTACTAAATAAAAAATAAAAAGAAAAGTGCATATGTAAAAAAATACTGCATAAATATTAAATCATTACTTTTTATTTTATTTACCGGAAAATACAGAGTACAACACTAGCCAGCTCTGCAATAATGATGGAAATATCGAAATGACCCCACAAAACAAGAAGGGATAGGAGGCGATGGTGATTCTCTCAAATTGGGAATGGGAGCATTTACTCTGGAATACTTTGCAAATTATTCTAGATTGGCTCCCAAGTCCCCCTAGTCTGAAGAGAATAATCCATCGAATGACTCCCTCCATGGAGGCCCCTCAGATTCTCTTTCCAGCTCTACACGCGCGCGCCCACACTTGAAACGCTATTAATCAAATTCAATTAACCACCAAAAATTCTTTCTTCCAAGTCACTACCACCAACTCAATTCATACGTAGAACCCCCTTACAATATATTTATAGCTTAATCATCCAGCCAATACCATGTCCACTTCTTCTCTCTCTGTAAATCTTTCTCTCTCTCCCCCTTGCTTTTCTACCTCTTCTTCCTCTTCTTCTGCATCGTCATCGTCATACTGCTTTTCTTGTTCTCCAGCTTCTACTTCAGCCTCAAGATACCCACCCAATTTTGTAAAAGTTTCTTGCTTTTCTACACCAAGAACCAAACCCATTGGTCTAGTTTTTCTAAAGGTGCAATATTTTCTCTGTAAAACTCAAACACTCAAAAGAAGTAGTAGTAATAGTGCTGCTAGGCTGAAAAGGGTTAGGCAGAAGAGGCCCTTCTTCGCAGCTAACAGTAACATGACCATTGCGGAGTATACGGAGAAAGAGGATGAGGGTCCTCCTCCCTTGCTTGAATCTGAGATGAATTCAAGGCCTAGGCGTATTGCTCTCTTTGTTGAGCCTTCTCCTTTTTCGTGAGTCTCTTCAGTCTGCTTTTATGTTAAAGGTTTTGCAATTCTTGGGCATTCATTTATATTAAAGATTCTTCTTTTTCTATCTCGATGATGCGTTGATTGTGATTGTGAGGTTAATTAAAGGTTTTGCAATTATTGGGCATTCATTTATATTAAAGATTCTTCTTTTTCTATCTTGATGATGCGTTGATTGTGATTGTGAGTTAAAGTGTGCAGCTCACTGTTCTTGATTTGCTATGTTCCTGAAAAAGTCGTTTACTTTGGGTGAATTGATAGATATCTCAATGCCGATTGACATGATTTGTTCATTTATTTTGACGAGGCTATTACAGACCTCTATCAATTGGCTAATGCGTCATGCCTGTAGGGTGGTCCAAGTATTTTTAGTTGTGGATAAGTTAGTTCGGCGAAAACAGAGAAGAAATCAGACATAAATAGACAGTACAAGTTGTTTTGTCTTGTATGGACTATAATATGCTACTCATGTGCTGTCAGCTATTACTAATTTGGACTTGTTCTAGTCTTTTTAGATTCTTGATCACTTAAATAATGTAATGACAGTACTTGATGACTTGATGGCTAATTTAGCTGCTGTGATTTCAAGTTTTGCATTGTTTACCAAATTTGTTCGCAGCACCGTAGTTTTTTTGCACCAAGTTTTGCATTTTACTTGTTTTTCTGGCTGCTTAGGAGTAATCTTTCTGCATATTGATAGTCAATAGAGTGCCAAACTCAGTGGAATCCCAAAATCATCTTTAGGGTGATTACGCATACTTGGATTAAAAACTATCCTTGTTATACAGGCATGAGCCATCCTATCCGACATTCCATAGTCTTCTTAAATTCATCATTGTAGAACCCAAAATTTGATTATAATTTCAATCTAATTGCCAATGAAAAACCGTCGTTTCTGTGGTTCACCCATTTGTTTTTCGAATGAGACGGTAAAATATGTTGAGCTTGTAAAGGGACACATGATTTATTATAAAACTCATTCTAAGATGTTGAATATATCCTGTAAAGGGAAAACTGGTAGTTCCTGTCAAACTCGAAGTCACTCTACAGACTTCATTTTCACACTTTTGTATTGCAGTCTGTGCAAATTATTATCTGAAAATGTATTAGGATATTAATTTGGTTTAGGCCAATGCTCTATATGGTGGTTTTAGGCCAATGCTCTATACTGTTGCCTAAAACCAGTTGGGATAATTTGATTACTTGGATTGATGTTAATTTGAGGGGCAAGTCATTAGCTAAGATTCAAAGCAGAATGCCTTTGGCAGCTACTGTATATTGCATTTGGAAGGAGAGAAATTGTAGGCATTTCGTACATGCATGCAGAGATGCTGGTACAAGTCAGAAGGATAATTTGAAGTTGTTAGGTGCAAGATGTTCTCTCTACAAAATGTCGAGAAAACCAACTCTAATAGGTGGCTACAGAGCACATGGTTACTACCAGAGCGTGTATTTTATTTATAATCTTTCTGTATTTGTAATAGATGGTTTTAATATTTTGCTTGTCATGGACGTGTGTAGCTGTTGGTTGACAAGTCTATTGTAGACTTATGTGGGGTGTTTTGGTAGAAATATGGTGGTCACTGGCTGTGCCTCTATCTTTGTGTTTCCTTGGTTGTGACTATATTTCCCTAGGTATGAACAAAATCTTACTTACCCAAAAAAAAAAAAAAGAAAAAAGAAAAAAAAGGAAGAAGAAGGTATTGGGGTATGGGTGATCATGCTCCTTCTGAAGCAGTGAGATTAATTTCTTGTATGCCAATAAGTCTCCAAAGTTTTGGTTAGGTAAAAATCTTTTGAAGTTTTTGATGCTCTTTTAGTGTGCGAAGCATAGCACAATGTTGAACTCGACGTATCATATCGATATATAAAATTTACAAGCATAGGCTTCTGTATCTTCATTTAGCTTCACGGAGCTCCCACTGACCTTTTTCTTTTTGTTTTACATCCAGTTATGTCTCTGGATACAAAAACCGGTTTCAGAATTTCATCAAATATCTACGTGAAATGGGGGATGAGGTATGTTGATATTTTTCTGATGCTTGCCGATGTAGTTGCCTACAGCTTTGTGTTTTTTTATGTATTATCATCTCTGAGCAAGCTCTGTAACTTGACCAGAGCTAAGTTAACTTTAAGACCTACCCATCAGGTAGTGAAATTAATTTCAACACCTGCTTGGTAGTTCTCTAGATATGATTCTCTTCATATGGGCTTCGATGATCCATAACTCTGCCATAACTTTCAGTTGGTGCGTTGTGTACAATTTCAACATTAAACAGATACATTGACGTTCTTTCGGAAGTTTTCAGATGCACAATTAATAGCTGGATTGACATCTTGATGCATGGTGCAGGTGATGGTCGTTACAACGCATGAAGGAGTACCCCAGGAATTTTATGGAGCAAAATTGATTGGATCAAGGAGGTAGGAATTACTTGTTTCTTGTGATTTATTTTCGGGAAGGCGTGTAGTAAATCAATGTTGAAATGACTTGCTTTACCTTTTAGGTCAATGAAGCTGCCTTTGGCTGATGCTTTTTTTTTTTTTTTTTTTTTCCAGCTTTCCATGTCCCTGGTACCAGAAGGTGCCCCTTTCACTTGCTCTCAGCCCTAGAATTATCTCAGAAGTTGCCAAGTTCAAGCCAGACATTATACATGCATCATCTCCTGGTGTCATGGTAACTTCCTTTTCTCATTTTGACACTCTGGGCATTGCTACTTGAATTCTGTTAGATATTCAGCTTGTTCAGAAATTGTAAATTTCTCTTCTTATGATAGGTGTTTGGTGCTCTTGCTATAGCAAAACTATTATGCGTGCCCATAGTGATGTCTTATCACACTCATGTTCCAGTGTAAGTTATGTCTGGGTCATTTTTATTTCGTTTCATTTTCAAAGGACAGGGTGTAGGGGGCGAGAGAAACATAGCATGAATAACTTAGGATGAGATATCACATACACAAAGAAACGCATAGAGAACAGAACCTTGTGTGTGTTGGTTTGTTTTCGGTTGGGGGGAGGGGAGGAGACCATAGCATCATGTCCTGCTTTTTTCATTTGATGCAATGACTTCCAAAGAGGTATCTGAGACTGCTCTGTCAAAGATAATATACTTCCAAGTTTGGGACTTTGGGCTAAGTAAGATCGTTATTTTGCAGGTACATACCAAGATACACCTTTAGTTGGCTGGTAAAACCCATGTGGTTAATAATAAGTACGTGATCATTTTTTCCTCCTGTAATTTTAATGTGTATCAGTAAGCTTGATTTTTACTAATATTAAGATCTTCATCAAATCAGAGTTTCTACACAGAGCTGCTGATCTGACGTTGGTTCCATCTGCTGCAATTGGAAAGGATCTGGAAGCTGCTAGGGTAACAGCAGGTAAAGTTTGACATGATGAAACTGGCTGATGGTTCTATTCTATATGCAGATATACAACCTCATATTTCTTCTATCCACCAGATTTTAAAAGGAAATTTGCTTATTTATTTGCTTATCTTCAGCTAATCGAATTCGTCTCTGGAATAAGGGTGTTGATTCTGAGAGCTTTCATCCCCGATACTGTTCCGACGAGATGCGAACAAAACTAAGGTAAGTACTTATCTTGATATTATGACCAGTCGATATGATTTTCAACTCTATTTTGATTATGAATTTTTATGATTCAGCGGTGGAGAACCTGAGAAACCATTGATAGTTCATGTTGGTCGACTTGGATATGAGAAGAGTTTGGATTTCCTGAAAAGGTATTTTACTCTGGTGTAATAAAACTTTTTGTGGTTGCATCTCTGGCAAATATGCTGCAAACCACTCCCCCACTCCCCCACCCCCACCCCCCAAAAAAAAAAAAAAAAAAAAAGAGAGAGAGAGAGAGAGATATACCTTTGTCTTCTCTTTTTCCTCTCTGTAAGGAGTAATTCCGTGTTTGTGATTCAGTATTTATATCACCTGTTGCTGCCCTAAAATGTAAGGAAAAATTACTGTTCTAAACAATTCCTGAGAGTGTACTTGTTTGCAAAATCAAAACACACTGCTAATTTTATGTGTTTTGTGATCTCTATTGTTTTGTTTGCGTCTCCCATGTTTGTCAACTATATTCCACATTTGTTTTCTTGCATTATGCATCTATATAATGCCAGAAGATATGTCGAAAGTTCAAGAGTTTAGTACCAATTTATTTTTTTGATCATCCATTACCTTTATTAAAACCAAGAGTGTGTCCTTGGGTTCTAACATTTGACGTAAATGCGTTGGTATCAGGATCATGGACAGGCTTCCAGATACTCGAATAGCTTTTATTGGAGATGGGCCATACAGGTCAGCAACCATGATCTTTACCGGCCTCTTGTTCTCTGAAAGAACTGCTGCAAATAAATTGTGTGGTTCACATTTTAGAAACATGTACTAGAAGACTTAGAGCCATTTCTGTCTCCTTCTTGTCAGCTAGAAGATTGGGGGTACCATTTCATATTTGTAGGACTTGGTTGGGGTGAGGAGACACCGTACAGATGCTGACTAGGAGCCATCAATGGGAAACATTTCAAAAAGTTCATATTTGATGCTGTCAAACTAGTAAATTCTGAAAATTCTGTTTGAAAAGTTGCTTGTAATTTTGGATACATGCTTATTTCCCCCATCTTTACCCATACCATAGAAAGGAAGAAGTGTGAATGCTTGTCTCAAACTCTCCTACTTGCTTGTGTACCCTTCATGTTAAAAGACAGACGTCATCCACAAATACGTGTGCAGACCTAAAATATGAAAAATAAGAGCACTCATTTGCTTATTTCTTTTCTTTCTGCTAGAGAGGAGCTAGAGAACATGTTCACTGGCCTGCCTGCTGTATTTACGGGGATGTTGCATGGCGAGGAGCTTTCTCAGGCATATGCTAGTGGAGATGTTTTTGTTATGCCATCAGAATCAGAGACACTTGGGCTTGTTGTATTGGAGGCCATGTCGTCTGGACTTCCCGTGGTGGCTGCTCGGGCTGGAGGAATTCCAGATATAATTCCTGATGATCAGCAGGGTAAAATTGGTTATCTTTTTAATCCCGGAGATGTGGAAGACTGTTTGAGCAAACTGGAGCCCCTATTACAGGATCGTGAGTTGAGAAAAACTATTGGCAAAGCTGCACGCCTAGAGATGGAGAAGTATGATTGGAGGGCTGCCACTCGAAAGATACGGAACGAACAGTACAATGCTGCCATTTGGTTTTGGAGGAAGAAGAGGGCACAGTTACTGAGGCCGTTTCAGTGGTTATTTAAGCGTATTTTTCAAGCACCTGAATTGACTACAGGTGATCTTCATGCTCCTTGAAGCTGGGAACACAAGATATTCTTGGAAAGCATATTTTGTGCAATCAATAAGGTTACACAGGATTTGATTGCTTGCAGCAATGTTGTCAAGTTGTACAATGTCCTGCAAAATTTGGTGTATGGTGCTGTCAATGATTGAATTTTATTGAATCGGATGTTAAGTTTCAGTGTAATAAATATTGGAAGATGTGTTTTAATGTGTTGTAGATTATAAGCATCCTTGTCCTATTAGTAATCTCAGAATATTTTAACTTCTTAACATATTATTTAGGGGTATGTTGGCACTAAGAGGCTGGACATTTCGGATGACTATACCTTTCTTTGCAAAATGGTGTTTAACTGGTGAGAGTGGACTTGGAAGTCAAAGAAAGCTTTTCTATCAACGGTTACCAATAATAAATAAAGGCAGAATCAGCAATTGCCAATATGGGAAACTGTATAAACCATGTCAGCCATGAAACTGGCTAAAACCACGTGACAGGGACGCGGAATATTTTGTTTTGGATCGTGTCAAGAAAATTTCGAGGATCGTATTCGGTATCAATCCATGATTTTGAAGCAGGGCAAATAACCAGAGTCCAGAACTTAGTAATTTGGTACAACTTATATATTGGATCCGAATTTGGGGCTTTCAGAATATATGCAGATACAGTCATTAAGGAGTCTGACACCATTTACAGGTAAAAAAAAAATGGATATCTGAACCTTTTGAAACGCAGAGACAGTTATTAAGAAGTCTGACGCCATTAACGTTTTCAAATCTTTTAAAAAGTTTTAGAAGAATATCTAAACCTAATATTGAAATGTTTAAAATAAAATATCAAATTTATCCGAAAGAGAATGGTTATGTGGCAATCAAACACTTAGACTGAAAAAAAAAAAAAAGAAAGATATTATCAGCAAAGCAAGCAGCAAAATAGCAGACCTGAAAATAAAGAGAAGTTGATGCAATACCAAAGCAAACTTTACAAGAATGGAACGAACTAGGCTGCGATAAAATCAACATGTCGTCTTAAATCTAAATGTACTAATAATCACATAATTAAGGCAATATAGTACATTGCTAGCCCAAAGTGTAATTTTTCTTTGTTGCGATGGAAATTTTTTGGAGCCTGGAGGTTATTACTACGATCCCTTTACTTCGTTTACCTCCTTTTCCTTCTTTTTTCCCCAGGTTTTTTTGGGTTCATGTTTTTCTTTTTTTTTTTCCTTGTTATCCAATCATCGTGGTCTTGTGGATTGAGACTTATCGTACGATGATGGTAACGAGATGCCCTCGGAATCATCGGACCTCACGAAACATATTGCGTGAATTCCATATCCTTTCTCAAGTCCAGCCATTGTCTCTGGTGCCAAAACAACTTCAAGATCGACGCTTCCCATTTCCTTCACGCCCAGGGAAAGCTGAGATCTTACCAGTCAAATTTATTGGCCCTACCACTCCTCACGGCAATCGGGTCGTCCCCACCCGAAATCATTATCATACATTGGAAATCTAGGGGAGCTTCCCATGGTGATCATTGCACCGTCAAAGTTCCCAAGTGGAAATAACCTTGGATTATTCTCCCAATCCTTGACACCCCGGCGCACCGTAGTATCATCATGCGCCGCTACATTCTGATGCAGCCGATCCGCGCCCCAGGACAGATCTTTAGACAGCAGTTCCTCAACTAAAGCAACTGTTGGGATGCTCTGAATCAAGTTACCAAAGTAATGCGGGTCCAGCGGCGGCTCCAGCCGGTGTCTGCAGTTCACAGCCATCCTGAACGTTGTCGTTTTGTCACCATCCAAATTCCTCGCGCGTGTCACGGATCTCCAGAGCTGCGCGCACAGTGACTGAAAAGACGAGACCTCAGCCGTTGGTTTTGGTTTTCCTAAAGGCCCCTCAACCACGGGCGTTATCTTTCCGTTAGTCTTGCCGCCTTTTTCCCCGTTTTGTAAGGATGTTTTCCCGCTCATAAAGTTGGCTCTAAATTTGAGCTTCAAAATTGCTTCTCTGCTGAAATGAAATATCTTTTCCCGGAGAGGCTCATCACCTGAGAAGGTGACGGACGGCCCACCGGCGGGAAGTTGGAGAACCGCCGGAGAAATAAAGACAGTGTCGCGGCAAAAAGTTGGGGGACTTGGAGATCATTTTTGGCCCCTTTGCAGACCTCAGCGAAGGTGTTGAAGAAGTTCCAGAAGGAGGTCCCATCGACGACGGCGTGGTTGATGGTGCAGCCAATGAAGACGCCGCCGTTGAGCTCCGTGACCTGCACTGCAACAAGGGGTTTGTCATGGCCGGCGTAGCTGAGCGTGTTGTCAAACTGAAAGAACTTTCGGAAGCAAGGGGGAATGTCATTGTTATGAAGATGGGACTGGGAAGGCACTAGGGTGGTGAGGGAGAGGTGCAAGGCTTTTGCGTAAACGAAGTCGACGCCTGAATCGTTGCATAGTATGTGGACATGGCCGTCGGGGTCGGTGTGCAGTCGGCCGGCGAGGGCAGGGAAGTGGCAGAGAGTTTTGGAAATGGAGAGCTTGAGGAGAGCGAGGAGGGAGGCGGTATCAAGGGGCGGCTGTGATAACAGGACACCCTTTTGGATGTACTGGCATGAAAGCATGGGAAGATCAGAGACGGAGAGCTTTAAAGACTTGAAAAGGGTTGATTTGGATTCAGGGTAGACAGTGCATTTGGAAATGATATGAACTGAAGATGTTGGCATTATGTTTGTTCGTTGTGGGGAGAGTATTGACTGAGTACTACCGTTACTGACTGATCAGTGATGAGAGAGATTAGTTGGAATTAGTAAAAGCATCGGGACTAGGGTTTATTTATAGGGGAGTGCGGGGTGATGTTTCGTTCATGCATTTTGGTAGTTGATGGTGGGTGGTGGTTAGTCTTCGCATCGCAAGTTGTAATTCTCTCTCTTTCTTTTTGAAAATCTCTCTCTTCTTTGTTTCCTCATCATTTGAGTAATTATTATCATTCGTTGTAATTTTGATAGTTTTTTTTTTTAAGTAATACTACTAATAAATAAAAGGGATAATTTCACATACCTCCCTTGAGGTTTGTCATAATTACACTTACTTATCCTTAAGTTTTAAAAATTACACTTACACACCTTGTGTTTATATTTTTCATAATAAAATAAATCCATTTTGATAATGTAATCTAAAAACACTAACCTAACACCTTAAAATATGCTTAATTACTTTTAAATTGATTATCTCTTTTTTATTAATATATTTGTTTGTAAAATTTTAATAGATAAAGTAAATTCATTCAAACTAGTCAGATAACTGAGTTTTAAAGAAGTAATATTTGGTGGAAATTGAAAATTGATGTAAGAATATATGTACTTTTGACATTTTTATAACTAATTAATTAATTTGTAAGATGTGAAATTATCCCTAAATAAAACCACACAACAGCGGTCACCGTGGTAACTGGTTGCGGCGTATTCCCACTGCATTGTGCGTTCACAATTTCGTCATGGAATGCAACTTAAACGAGCCCTTTCTTCGCTGCCATCTCGTATAGTGCTGAATTAAAGTAATGTGCTATTTCCTTGTATTATTATTATTATTATTATTTTACGAAATTTTACTATCAATTTTGGTGCACTATAGCATTTTCCTTGCATTTTAATGGAAGTCTCTGAATATAGAACAATTTGCCCATGTTTACTCCAAAAGTAGGGTGTAAAGGAACAAGACCAACGTAATAATTTTTGTTAGCGAAGTGGAAAAAGTATGCAAGTTGCATTATTGAAATTTGAAGGTTTAATTAATTATATTTGGGCTTTCCTTTCCGTTCTATCTTCTCTCCAAAAACTATCAAAAGTCTTCTTTTTTTTTTTTTTTAACTATTTGAAGTTAACAAAGTCTTTTTTAACTATTTGAAGTTAATACTAAAGCGGATGTGTAGATATCATTGATAGGTTTCAATATTAACGATATCATATTCTCTGTTACTAGGGTTTCGGTTCCATCTTGAATTTCTCTAACTTGATGATCAACAAAAGGGCTCAAACTTCTTCATAAATCTTCTAATCGACAGCATATATTCAGTTATCGTATACAGAGTCGACAATGACTAAAAAATGCATGTATTTTCTAAGATAAAGAGTGGCCATGGTTGAAAGACAGCCTGATATTTCATTTGATGGATGGAGATATATGCTTATAATATTATTGAGTAGCTAATTGACAGTTAAGCTAACATCCTTTGGTGTGCAATATTCAAGAATAAATGTTCAAGGGTCTTGTGCCGATAAATTCAAAAACATCCAGGAAAGTGGAAACTAAACCATGTGGCCTCAGCTATCTTCTTTAATTGCTTAAGATAAGGCAGGCAGCCATCAGAGTTAATGTGTGTTTTTCACTTTTCCGTGTGCCCACGTCTGCTTGCGATCAAATTACCATTTCCATTAAAGATCTTAGTTCTAGCTAACTCATAATCCATTGTCTGTTACCATTTGAAGGATAAGGATTGATTGCAGGAGTTGATCTTGTATATCGATCGAGAAATGACCGCATGACACTAGAATAATGATGTGATATTGCTCAAAATGAAAAAACTTGTCCACCTACACAGATGACACCTTCGCACGCACTATCAAGGACAAAACCAGATGAAAATTCACAACAATAGATTCAAAATATTCAAAAGTCGAGTAACTTCATCACATAAACTACAAATAGTTGAGAGAATGACCAAAAAGTAAAAAGGATAAATCGAAAATTTTGAACAGAATTTAACCAATATTGAATTTAGCAGTTTTTGTAGTTTACTTCTACCATCATAGGTGGCTACTAGCTCTTACAATTAGGGTTGTTTAAACTGTCGTAAACCTAATTAAACTTACCAGTTTCTAGCACGTGGATTCTGGATAGTCTTTAATTAGTAAAAAGTAGCGCCAGCATACTGTGTTTGACAAAACTTAATTGGGTTAAACATGTGAGACATTTTAATGATTGAAAATTAGAATCTGGCAACTCTTTTGTAACTGGTCAGTAAATGGGAATCTCTGAAAGTTCATTTCTTAGCTGGAGCATTACTCGTTGCACCTTAAAAGTTTCCACATACATCTGCCGAAGAATATGCCATAACTTAGTTGCCATTTAGTGATTAGACAAGCTGAAAAAATAATCAGTGGATTGGTGATTGATTAAACAAGCTAAAATATCACTTCGACTTCTCAACTCCATGGCAGGTTTTGATTGGTAAAGCGAACTGATCAGTCCTTTGCAAAATCTAAACAATTTGGAATGATCAAGCACCCGAGAGACTAGGCAGTCATTTCCAAACAATATAAAACATTCAGAGTCATTTATAGACATGAGATTTATTTTGTGCTGTCTGGAGTGAAGATAAACAGGTCGAAAGTGTCTTCGTTCATGCACCTGGAACAGTATGACATCAGAATGACCCTGTAAAGGTGGCTTTGGGTCTTCCGTTATATATTTTAGTGTTACACTCATATTACACCATCTAAGTGATTGATAAGTATACACCTACTAATCATGACTCCTAAAATAATTACATTTGTCAATCAATTAAGTAGTGTAACTTGAGTGTAATATTAAAATGTGTAACAGAAGATCCCAACCTGAAAAGAACATAAACTGTTAACGTCGTCCTGTGCTAGCCACTATCGTCGACAACCCACGCTGACTCTTCCAAGTGGAACGACCCCACTTTGTCTAAATATAACATTTTCACTGGAAATTAATATTACCATTCATTGGAAAAATGTATCACATTATTTTGCAAAAAAAAAATTGTACTACTCTAATAGAAAGATGCATTACTGTGTTAGAACAACGTATACCACTTTGTAGGAAAAAAATTTACCACCAGTTTCTTACGAAACTCAAATGTACAATTTTATTAGGAGATTTTTAGAAATCTATTAGGAGTTTGTACCATCTTTTATGAATTTATGTCTATACTAGTAGGAAGATGTGTCCCCTTATTACATACGTGATCATTCCGCTTTTCCTCATATCTTGTGCCAACTTATTGGTAAAACAAATATTCGGTTCTGTTTATATATTTAGGCCGCTAATAATTGCGATCGACAACTTACTGTTTTAGATTAGAGCAAAAGACAGCTACATATTTCTAATCCATCTACCTATACTATAAAAAGATAGGAAAGTACTCCCAAAAAAAAAAAAAAAAAACAAAGATAGGAAAGTTTCTATAGCACTCTCTTTTTGCCACGTGGCAATTGTATTGTATGTCCTTTTGCTTCTTTTACTTTAACTGATTGTTCTTATTATAATAGGCTTTTAATGAGGCTTTAAAGAAATTTATGATGGACCTATAATAGGAAAGAGTAGTATACGATTTGGTATATATAGAGTCAAAATTATGGCCCGGTTTAAATAATAATTAATCAATTTGATCCCAATTTAAGTGAAAATCTACATTTTGTTTTTCTTCTTGTTCTTTTTTTTTTAACTATCTTTAACTATCTTGACAATACTATAAAATGGATTTCGACATGTT
>JAMWEH010000994.1:0-22349 GCA_024721245.1 Mitragyna speciosa | reverse complement strand
TCAATGTTTGAGTCCTGGATTTTATCAAATGGCACTGGATACGCATTACTATCTTGTAGCTAAATTAACTAATAGTGGTTTCTATTTTGATTGTTGTCTGTGAAACTTGGCTAAAATATTTAACTAGCAAGATCTCACTAAAAGTGCAATGCCAACTTCAGTTTTGTCTCACTCTTGTATGGAATTGGAGGTTCCTATTGAAGCAGGAGTTCCTCTTCTAAATAGAGTTTTATAGGAATGAGGCAGGGAGCAATCATAATTTGCTGCATCCGATATTGGATTCCTACTGTGTCTTAAAGTAACACCCCAACTGGATTTAGCTTTCCTTTTGTGGCCCAGCCCTGCAATATTCAACTTTATCACTACCGCGTAGCATAATTACCCATTTTGAAATGATTCTACGGGATCAGATATTAGGTATTCATCATAGATGCCACCCCACTTGTATGTAATCAGCAGCAGTTGGTACCTTGCTTTTACAAAGTGATTCTTGATTAACCGCCCATGGATTATATTGAACTCGCAATACATCAATTTGCGATGCAATTTTGGCCAAGCCAGAGGAGAGTTTTATCTTCCCCAAGAGGAAAGAAAGAAAAAAAAAGAAAAGAAAAACTATATCAAGGGTGGATACTGAGAAATCAACTACTATCGCTGAGGAAATATATTTGCACACAACTGTTGAATAGTGCAAGACAGCAAGGATTTCGCAAAAGAATCCAAAAACTAAAACCGCAGTTACAGATACCCGTTTTGACTAAAATGACGTACACCCAATAAAAATTGTCCCAAACAAGTTAGTAGGTGTTGTACTAATTTTCTTAAGACCTAAAGGTAGTTATCATTCAAGAGAGGATACAACAAACACGTCAAACATTCAAGGGCGGGTTTGAGGGCATATTGGATTGGGACATGAAGTTTGTTAGTAATTTAAGCTTTATCTATTGGAAGGAAAGATAACAATCAAGAATAGACATCAATGAAACAAGAAAACATAAGATCAGTACAAAGTTGCACTGCATCAATTCCAGCATGCAATAAGGGAACTGGGGGTTGGATGGTGGGGAGAAAACAATAAATATTTAAGAAGACACAAAACCAGCAAAGATTTAATATGTGAACAGAAACGTAGAAACGAAGGCAGAAAAACATTTCATACCACTCCAAAAGGGCGGAGATGAGCTTAATTTAACCTTTTGATATCCGCCCAATCAATCCCTTGAACACACTCCCCCAGAAACCTCATTTACATCTACCCCATCACAATCGATCACTAAGATGCTAGAAAATTCACCAATCCCTCGATCACTAAGATGCTAGAAAATTCACACTTGTAATTACAATTTACAACCCTTCCCTCATATTTTTAATTCCTTTAAGAAGAAAAAAAAAAAAGAAAAGATCAGAAAAAAAAAATAAAGAACCTCAAATGTCAGCCAGACTTGCCCCGGACCCGTGACCTGGTTGATGCTCTGCCCGAACTCATATCATCGTCCGATTTGAGCAACTCCTCCCAATCAACCTCCTCTTCCTCCTCATCCTTCTGTTTCAGCACGTCCAAAATCCTTCTCACCTTCGCCTTTGATCGCTCGCTTCCCATTTCCTCAACTTTCTTCAGTACTTCTTCTGCATTAGCATCCTTTGCCAATCCCTTGAACCTCAACCCACCATGACTCAGTCCATACAGCGCCACCACACAACTCTCCCGACTCGAATTCGAGTCAAAATTCCCCCTCTCGAGGATCGCGATAAAACACTCTACGGCCCCACAGTCCAGCATTGCAGCCCGCCCTTCCACGCTGGCAGCCAAATTGCACAGCACTAAAAGGATCCGACCCGTCATGCGACCCGTTCTCGCCATGGCCAGCAAAACTTGCACTGATCCCATTTTCACCAATTTGACACGATTACTCTGGACAAAAGAAAGATGATAAAGTGCCAAAGCTGAGTCATGGCGAGTCCGCTCGGAGTCGGACCGGAGAGCGTGGAGAAGCGGAGGCAAGCCGCCTAAAACCCCAATTGCAGTCTTGTTCTGATCGTCAAGCGCCAAACTGAAGAGGGCACCCGCAGCATGGTCCTGCGATTCAGGAAATCCTCCACTCAGAACATCAATCACTGGGGGAACAATCCCTGACCGCACGATCATCACCTTGTTTCGATTCTCCAGAGAAAGGTTCACCACAACCGCAACCGAGTTAACCTGAATGGATGCGTATTTGGAGGTGATCAGTTCCCGGAGAGCCGAAAGTAGCCGAGCAGTGCAGAGATGTACCCGGGTTTCCTCCCGGGTGCGGGTCAGTTTCCGGAGCGAAAGCAGAGCCTCTTCTTGCTCGAACACTTGAGAGCTCCTGAGTTTGGTTACCAACTCGTCTTCTTCGAGCGAGTTGGGGTTTAAGACCTCCGCATCGGAGGACGATGATGAAGAATAGCAAGAGGGTCGAGTGGTTAGTGGAAGAGGAGTGGTGGGTCTGCTGATAACAGCAGCCACCGATTCCTCAGAACTTGTGGAAAGATGACTCGGCGTCCGAGTCAAATCAGTGTTTTCTTCAACAACTACGGATAATAATTGATTATGCTTATGGGATTGGGGAGAAGAAGCATCAGCTGTTAACTTACGAACGAGCTTTTCAGCAAAGTAGAAATCGAGGGGTTTTGGAGGGCTAAAGAGATTAGAATGGCACCAGTTGAGGATAGCGGATTTGAGAGCAAGGTTGGGGATAAGGGTGGAGAAATCAGGTGTGGAGCCGTCGGGAAGGGTGGGCTTAAAGTTGAGAGACTTGCAGGCATTGATGCAATTACGCTCGAAGGTGTGGCCGGAGGAGACAATAACAGGGTCGACCATTACAGTGCCTGAGATAGGACAAACAAATTCCCGAGGAACGTGGTTTGGGGATTTTTGAAAATAGATTTTCCACCTGTGTTGCTGCTTGCCGCCACTGCCCATTTCCCCTTTTGTTATTTTCCTTGGTTCTGAAATGGTTTTCATATAGTACGAGGTACATTAAGGTTGGAAATGGGGATTGACAATTCGGATATGGGTTTGGGATAACAATAATATTGATAATCTTATAAAATCCGAAAGAGAGATTGCGCTGTTGATGAAAAATCGGGACATAATGATGATGAGATTTTTGCTAACAGATGGAATATATTTCCCAGAGCAGTTGCTGCTTCTTACTGATTGCTAGTAGTATTAACTAGTAACAGACTCTGTACCCAATAACGTGAGTAGCAGGAGCGAAGGGAAGAGATCAAACAACACAGAGCAGAGAGAGTTGGAGTTTCTTTTATTGGGGTGGATAGGGGAGCCAGAAGGAATGAGCGATCTGCGGAGGATCTTTCTTGAGTTGGTTGGTGGAGAGTGGAGATTGGCCTGGTTTATAGGACTAATCAATCTCCTTGGCCCCCAGAACCTAAGGCGGGGGTTTTTGACAACAGGGAGCGAGCTAGTGCTAATCATTTCATTTGATTGAAGTTTTGCGTTACAAGGAAGGATCTTTGTTGCTGACTTCCTGTCCTTTTTTCCCCCTCCCCTTGTTTCTCTTTTGAATTTGGCTTTATTATCGTACTGAGTTAATAATTGGAACTTCGAATAAGAAAATCAAGAATAACGATGGGAAAAAAATAAAACAGCATAATTGGTTTTTATCCCCTTTTGTGTTTATCTCTTTGGTTACTGCTATCTCTTTTCTTGATTCCTCTCCAAACTAAACACAGCAACATCTGACAGGTGGCTTTTTGGAAGCCAAAACCTCAGTGGGTTAACTTGTTACTACTAAAACTAGTACTGTTTGATACTGCTGTTTCCCTTCCTAGTTTTCACCCAAACTCGTTGTTGCGTTTCAATTATGATGAGTTTCCCCGCCAATGAAGGAAAAAACGTTCGCATCTTTTTGGTAATTAGTATTAATCACTACTCCTTTTTAATATAACCACTGACAAGTAACAATAATAGGAGTGGGAGCCTAACAATATCCTATAGGGAGGCTGTTCATAATGAGGATTAGTCCAACTTGAATTTCAAGAGTTGAAATAAAATGATGTGAGCTCATTTTCATGAAAAGATAAAAATTCATTGGCTTGTTTTAAAGTATCTGCTCATTCTTTGGAAAATTTACATTTGTTGTTTTATCATTAAAAATATCTGAAGCAGGCACCTCTACGGTATCAAAATGATCCCTTTCCAGTTCTGAAAAGCTTTGGTCAGAATTCAGGTTAAACTCAAAAAGTTAAAAGCAATAGAGAGAGTGCTCTAATTACAATGAATAAACAAAGTGATATGTATAATGGAGCAACACACCTCGTGCATGTTTGAATATTAAGTAATGTTTTTCCTAAACCTTAAGTACTAAGGTTTTCCTCTGTGGTCGACTTGTTCTAGGCTGGATGGCCACTTTTCTCAAAATTATCCCCTTTGTCTGCTCAGTAAAAAGTCGCACTTCCACCTTCTCCTGTCTAAAATCATTTAATACTCTCTTACTTGTACTAGTATTTTTTTTTCTCCTTCATATATACTTGCCAAGAAAGATGGGGGTCCATATTTGCTTGATAAAGAGTATTATCAGTAGTCATGGCGTAAAAATATTAAACTATTTAAAACTATGCAATAATTTAAAGGCTTTCGTTTCTTCTAAAATGTTCTGTGTCACAATAGTGCGAGCACTAAATCCTTTAATTGTTCTAAAGCAAAGCAACACTATCAGCTTTCTTTGTTAACTAATTCACTCAATTACTTAGGGGCCCATATCCAATTGTATAGAATATGCACTTCATTTTGCATGGATTGATGCACATTGTTTTTCCGTGATGCCAATTCAAAAGACAACAATTTCACAATCATTTCAATTATAGAGAAAGATTAGCGATGATAGAGACCGTATATTTATATTACTAGGAAAACAAATGTGATCCTCCTAACGTCTTTCTGTTCACACTGTTCATAAGGTTTTCCTCCTTAAAAAGTAGCCAATCTGGGGATAGAAAGATATTGGGTGGTATTTTCATATGTAAAATAGGCTCTACCTTTCCTTAAAGGAACAGACGTAGAAATATACATGAGAGAGGACTAGTGCTTTGGCCTTTATAAAAAGAAGACTAGTATTCCTTCTTTACAATTGGCACCAACACCATCTACGTCTTTTTGTTTGGTGTAGCCTTATGAAATGTATATGATACAATTGAATGACAATTATGATTACGGTACACTTTTATGCATGCCATATCTTAGGCTGAGGGGTCAAATCAAAATCCTCACCTGGCCTCCTCCATGCTTTTAATGGCTGATGATCGCTCTTGGTTTTGATAATCTTTCCAGCATCATGGCCCGTGCATTTTATGTTTTCGAAATTTGGGATTAAATTTTCAGAAAAAACAAAAATGAAAAACATGATGTCAAAAGGTTACCTCAGTCTGACCACAAAAGATGGGAAAAAAGGTTCCTGCTAATTTTCCTTTGCTTTTGGGGTTGCTTTTTTTGTACGAGAGGTGGAATCAATCAGGGAAAGCTTGTGTTTCTTTAGGTGGGTGATAGTTAGCATTATGAAAACGGCACCTAAATCCAATTATAGATTGTCCTGCAAAGATGAAGAACTTATGAGCAAATAATCAAGGATAGCAACATTGTATGTCAAGTTAATACAGCATCCAAAGTCAAGTTTTGAGGTTTAATTTGCATTATTAGTAATGATCACAGATGGCTATCTCCACGTTTGATAAAGACAAACATTGAGGATTGGGCTTTTCCTTTATTTGACCTCCAGACAAAGTTGTGAGCTTTTCTCAATAGGCTTGGTCGCTTCTTCTAGCCCGAATTTCCACATAACGATAATTGGGCTTCCGACCCATAGAATATCCCAGAAGAAGAATCAAACTTAGACCCAAGTCCGCCTGTACCACACAAGGCCACTCCAAGAAGGTTGGTCCAGCCGTCGTAGACATGGGCCGAACTGGGCCCCCAAGCACAAATTGGTGATTTTTTAAGGCTTCATCATCGTAAATGCCTATATATCTTCCGACTTCCTCAGCCGGAAAGAAATCGATAACTAGCAATCATCATCCATCCAAGACAAATATATTGTAGTACAAAAGTTTAGTTGTTTGAATCTGTTCTTCCGTTTTCTATCGAGCATCCTACATGAAGATATTGTTCGTTTGTATAAACAGGAGATTGGTTCAATAAGATTTGATATCATGAACAAGAAATCGCCAAAAGTCACTTAAGACACGATGCAAATCTGCCAAAAATGAATGCTATACACTGGTCAAATACAGCGCAGTTGTATCAGGTAGCCTGTAGTTTTTAGAACCTTTTTACACTAGGGAAGGGGAAAAGAAGGGGGCACATTCCTCGAGCGAGTTTAGTTTCCTGAATTACATAGAGCAGATGGTAGTCCTGCTGTAGATCGTTTAGTTCGGGCCAACATAGCAATTAGGATCTTCTTTCTTGGTCCCTGAAAGGCAAAACAGACTTTATCATGTAATGCTATTGTAGATGGAGATGCTAAGTTAGAAAATGAAATACATGTGCAGCATAAAAGAATTTCTTAAGGCCCAGTTGAATGACTGATGCTATGGGAATGTTGAGCATGCCAAAAATACATATTCTCCAGCAGCAAGAAGATGGAAAGAGACAAGAAAAAGATAGAAGACCAAAAAGATAATAAGACAAGCAATCAAGAGAGCAATATTAGCGTGGGAAGATCTGCTTCAATATGCTGTTTGTTTGCGAGGTTTCTAATTTTCATGTTTGAAAGTGATGTGAAGTAACAATTAAAAGTTAAATCGCAGAAGAACTCAGTGATTCCATCGCAATTAGCTTTAGACAACAAAAATACTTGCTTTGTGAAATGAGTCTCAAAGGTCTTCTGTTTGGATATTTCGAGAAAACTATCGCCTTCCCAAAACTATCCTTGTCTGGCTCTTTCTTTAATACTTTGCTATTTAAAACAATAATTTCACTATGATTTTACAAATGAAAGGATACAGCAATTTGAAGCAAGAATCATAATCCTACGATTTCCTGCTTCATTTATACTCTAAGGTGCACTTCCTGCTTGATACCATAAATCATCATTAAGCTAAAATTGCACTGAAATCATGTTATCCAGCACAGAGAAGTTAATTACCATTGGTATACCCAATTCCTTCAGGTCGCGGTCTCCCATTTGCTTCAATGCAGCCATGTCCACCTACAATGAAAATTAAACATGCTGTAAAACCATAGCATCAATGTATAAGCCTTATGTAGTAGCAATACATTAATGGTAGTGGGCAAATCGTACTCTTCATCCTCATTTCCATGGTGAAACCATGAAGAAAGATAATGTCGAACCAAGAAATAATTCTGTGGACAAGCTAGGCAGACCTAACATATACATCACATGCCAAGAGACAATGTTGCAGGTTATGATCTTGGCCTCTCCTTTCTCAAGTAATGTCTGTTACAGTTCACATCTCATATATGAAGCTCATCACTCCATATTTCTGTTTGTTTCGGGTAAACATGTAGGTGGGGGAAGGTGAGGAGGGAGAGAGGGGACAGATTTTTTTTCCTGATTGTTCTTGTTAATTACACCATGTTCATAATAGACAAGCAACATGGAAAGTATAACAGTGGCCAAAGGCTTAAATGTTTAAACAAAATTGTCCTGGAAAATGCATATTTAGTGATGTAAACATACAGATGTAGTACTTTCAAAATATTTGAAAAATGGCAACCGAAAAGAAAATCAAACAATTAATCTTCAAACTATTTGCAAGTGGATTGTATAAAGTCCATTTATTTCGCTGATTCCCTGCCCATGCTTGTTCTAAGAGAATTTTAACAAGCAAGCACAGGATTGAGAAAAAGACATCTTCACTAGTCAACATTGAGACACAGTAATTTGTTAGATTTTCTTGCATTGCGGTGGAAGTTAACTTTTTTTCTTCTTAACCAAAAGAAGAGAAAAATAAAGAACAGAACCTCAAGTTGCCACAAACACACCAAAGAACAGATGCTGCATTAAGTGTCAAATTGCTTACCTCCTCCGCTTGGAAAAGGATAGCGTATTTTCCCAAACCAAGTGAATGCAAGAAGCTACTCACAGTGAGATGTTCATCCTATACAACAACAGAAGATGACAATTAATGGGACATTAGGCATAGAAACTAAGGAAACTAATGCAGGGAAAGAGAAAAACAACTAAGGAAATGGATATTACACCTATTAAGACATATAACAGATGCACTGTTAAATGGTGAAATTGCAGGCATTAACTTGATATCTGTTTGGAAGAATTAAAAAAAAAAATCCAAGCAGATTTTTTCAAATAAAGAAAACAAAACAGATAATTTCGAATAATCTGAAAAGAGAAGAGAATTTGTCATAAATTAATTTCGAGTAATCTGAAAAGAGAAGAGAATTTATCATAAATTGAGCTAATATAAATATTTGTTGAGAACTTTGTAAATCACAGATAACACAGAACAGCCACAGATCAGATTCCTATTTATCTCATCGTCTCACCTGTCTAGAATGCACAATGTTCATTTCAAATTCATTAATTTATCTAATTTTTCAATATTTTGAAATTGATGAATGTAACCATTTTTTTCTTTATAAATTTGATTACTCCCAATCAAGTTTCAATAAGTTAGCCTCCAATCTCTTGCCTGCCATAATATTGTCCAAGTATGACACAGCAAAAAAGCAGAAGAAAAAATCATACAGGGTACGTGTTTCTCAGCATACTGCTGCTACTTGCTGGTGGAAGTTCCTTCAGAGACTTGCTAGGATCCATGCTGGTCCTTGTGCTTGCAGTCGTAACCATCATGGTTATAGGGCCCTTTGGACGAGAAGGATCCAAGAGGTCGGAAGACACCATGTGTCCAGTTCTGGAAGCCAAAATTGGCATTGGTGAATGCAGCACCTCACCAATAGGCCTCGAGGATGACATACCTCCAGAAATTTGGGGATTTCTATTCGGGGCTTCCATTCTTAATCCATCAACAATATAGGAACTGTAAGAACTTCGTAATGATTCCATATGCAATGGTTCACCAGCTCTTCTTAATGGTGCAATATTTCTCAAAGGAGATCTTTCGGCACCTTCTGAATATTGTGTAGTCCTTGACATCTTCTCCAATAATTCTCTCTTCTTCTGCTCCTCAATTCCCCTAGATATTCTTTTGTGCAATAGTTTCAGACGGAGGTCATTTTCGCTAAGCCTTACATCTTCAAACGGCAATGTCAGTTCAAGTGGACAGTTAAGATATATACAGCAATAATATGTCAAAGTAATTTGGTAAAAGAATAGATAAATCAAGTTACCACCAGGGCCACTGTATCCAGAACCTCTTGTAATTATATCCACCTGGAGTCTGAAAGATGACATTAAACCATTATAATTAAATGAAAACCACTATTCCAACTCCAAGAAACATCAGCAAACTTCGACCTGACTGATTATCTATTATAAAAAAGAATGAAAATTGATAATTTGGGTCCATAAACAAAGGTGACATTTTATCACTATTAAGCGAACCCCATTACTATGATTCATAATGGCCAAAAACACTAAGCAAGAATATATTATAGGTTAGCATTATGTTAAATCTCCTCTTATGTTATGCTAAAAACAAGTATGTATGTGGGCTTCGGTTTTAACAGCAGCAATCAGAGATTGAGGTTAGCTCCTGAAAAAATAATCAAGAGAAAAATGGAACAAAAGCAGTAACCTCTTGTTGGTGAACAACAATGAATCTTCAGCACTGGTTTGGGCCCTAGATCTTTTGGTTCCAGATAATGCCGGACCATCACTAAGAGAAGCCTCATAGTTATCCCAAGGCCTCCTCACCACCTTCTGCACATCAACCAGATATAGATTGTTGCAAACAACATAAAGGTGAAATTTTTAATTCAGAAGTTCATAATACTAACTACTATAAAGTTGACCTATTGATCTAAACATATGTACCAAGAAATTCGAGCTAATTATATTGTGGGCAGAGGAAACAAAACAAAAAAAAAAAAGGAAAAAAAATTCAAGACCATGGATGCAAAAAAGAAATGATGAAAAAAAGAAAAAGGAAAGGGGGAGAAAAATAAAGGAAAGCTTACTTGACCAGAGCGTCCAAGCGTGATGGTCACCTGAGGTCTTGCCATAATTTGATATTGCTTCCCTCCACAAAACCCGCCGCTCAAGTAGCCGGAAATTCAACCAAATGGTTACTCAAGCCCCATACCCAACTGGGAGAAAATTAAAAAAAAAAAAAAAAAAAGAAAGAAAGGATCTTCTTTGAAAGATAGGAGTTTACACACACAAAAAAGGGCAAGCTAGGGGCCTAGGAGGAGTCTTTAATTTGGTGATTATTCCAGCGAAGAGAGGTAAAAATCGAGATCAACACCTTGGAAAATTTTCCCAAAGAATGCACAATATACCTGGTGCGGTCAAGTCAAGTCTAATACTATACGACCATCCTTCGCAGCAACAAATGCGTGGGGGCGGAGTGGACTTGTGCGCCGGGGTGGATGGGACTCGGGAGTCCTAGTACTACAACTACGAGAAATGGTCAAAGGAAATTGACGTTTGGAGAAAATCCTTAAGAATGTTTACTTTTGCAAAAGGACTTGTAACGAATGATTTCACTATGATTTGATCTAAAATGATTTATTATGAATCCACTATGCCATGTAAGCCATTGCGTTTCTTTACTTTATAACTTCATAAATAAAAATAAAGAGATTTACGAAACAAACGCACATATAGGTCGAGAATTATAACTCTAACATGTATTTCATTTAAAAATTTTGAAAATATCGAGAATTATATCTTGTTTTCCATTTGAAAATTTTGATCTACAAAATTAAAAAAAGAAAAATCATCCCCAAGTCCCCGCTCAAAAACATTTAACTGAAAACAGCCACAGGACAAATCTTAAGAGCAGAAGAGAAGAGAGACTCCAAAACACACAGTCAGTGACATTGATGGTAGTTTTGCACAACACAATTCCCAGAGGGAACACATGAAAAAATGATCGAAGGAGTATCAAAATAAATCAAAATGACGATCGTGAATTTGTCTAAACTTGAAATTTAATTGGAATTTTTCGTTCTTGCCACCTGTTATGGCAGATAAAATGTTGCATATTCTGCATTTTCATTACCAAAATTGCAGATTTTCCATTCCTCGCCTTTCAAGTCACTACCGCCGTGATTAGTAATAACGCGATGCAATATTCGTGTATACCCGAACTAGTCATGTGATTACCCTTGAAGTGTGAAAGCTTCGGTACAACAACATATTACAAGGCTACTATTCTTCACTTGAACACATCTATACAGAGTATATGATTCATTTAACAAGTTGTCACGATGAGCTAAAGCATCACATACTTGCTGTTGCTTCCTTGACCTCCTCCAGCGATATGGCCTGCAGGAAAGAGGCCATTTAACAATGTCAGACGGAGATGGTTACGACAACCCAAGCTACCAAAAAGAATTCCTAACACAAAAATACCGAAATGTAAAACTCAGCTTACCTGATCCTGCCCAGCAAAATCGTTCTCAGGTGTGAGAAAAAGCATGCAGTGGCACTCCTTCCTGTCCAAATGATCTTATAATTTTATTATTAAAGTCTAAAATCCAATACAAGTGTGAAGAGGATGAACAGAAGAAACAACACGGTAGGGAGGAAATAATCGAGTTGGGCCACGAGGAGTAGCCTTCCCCTCCTTCTGACTCTCCTCCCTTTTTCTCTTCCCTTTTTCTCTCTATCCATCTCCCTTCCCTTCAAACTTTTGGCATCCTTGGGGGGATGTTAGCTAAATCAAAATGAGACGCAAAAGGAAAAATTCAAAATTTTCTGGTAAATGTTTATCAATCTTACATGAACTATCAAAAAACCCATAAGATCTGTGTGCTAACTTTAACTCTTGTGAAACCTTCATCTGTTTAAATGTTAGCAATCTTCAAGTCAGCTGCTGTGCATCGTGTTCATACAAATTAATCAGCTATTGGACCGCCTTATATCTGTTTATCAACATTTATGGTAAACTTCATCTCAATGTTAAGAACTTTTTCTTCCTCTTTTTTTCTTTTGGTGTGTGTGTAAGTATGTTAAGAACATATTAGTTTCTCTATCCTGTTTTTTCCCACCCTTCCAGTGTTTATTTTATGATTTGACTATAGTTAAGAGAAAGTTGATTATTGAATTAGTTGTTCAAGTTACAAATCATTGTTGGCCTGAAAATATAGAAAATTGAACTTTATGAAGTGCTGATTCAAGAAATAAATGAATTGATTAATAAACACAAAAGGAAACCCTCCACAACTTCATTACCAGAAGAACACAATCATTTAATACATACTGCACAAATAATGGATTGCAACCTACATCTGACATCTTACCTCTCCCTCATCGGAACACATGGGCAGTTCCAAAATCCTTGCTGCACCTCCGCAGCTTTATCATCATAATGCCTGAAATTGAAATAAACAGACAATTCAGTACAGCAACAAACTGTTGCTACAAATGCTTTCATTAACATTTTCAATCACAAGAATAAAAGACCAAAGCAAGTTTCACGAAAAGTAGCTCAAGCTTGGCTATTTACCTACAGGGGCAGAGTGGTGCACCTAATGTATCCCTGTGTTCTGCCAATCCCTGGTAATATTCCAGAAAGAATATTTGCTACTCAGTTACTGGAAAAATGCCATTTGCAATGATTTCAAAGTAGATCGTTCAAATGAAAACTGGGTTTTTGGGGAAAGTGGTTCAAAGCATTAAGCCGCAATTATAGATCTTTCAGTCCAAACCATCATACCATGTATCAACTTTACTTCAACCACTTGTGAGATTTAAACATTTCCCATCAGTGTATTTTAGATGCACATAGGTCGGAGCAACGTAGCTCCTCCTCAATCTTTCAAATTACTCTTCTCCGGATATGACCTACCAAGATTCTCCTACGCACACATGGTCCTAATTTATAAATGACCCATGAGACACCACGCCCAGAAATTCCCTTAAGATGCAAGTTCATTAATCAGACCCTAGTGGAAAACATATGAAATAATTCACATAAAATCAGCCCAAGTATTTTTACCATCAACACATGTAGTACTATTGTTAGTAACAAGAATGATTCCAACGAAAGTCGTAATAAAGTTGAAAGAATCACATGAATCGAAGGAAAAAGCAAAAAAAAGAGAAAAACAAAGTACCTTGATAACAACAGAAGTAACACCTTTGTCCATACAAAAATAGGTTCCGGACCTACGAGCATACTGCTCCGAGAACTTCCTCATTACTTCCACAGATTTCTCCGTTGGTTCCACTACCATACATATTTTGCCACAGTAATAACAAGTACGAGTATTAAGTCTTCAGTTCCAATAAAATGGGAAGGGAGACGGAAGATTGAGATTCCAATACGCAGTTGGGCAGCAATTAATTGTGAAATTTAATTCTTTCCCATTCATATTTTTGGGTCACCCTCGTTCCGTATGTGAGTTCTCTCAAATTTCTCAAGAAAAGGAAATCCTGATCTTAGGACTGGAGTAAATAACATAAAAGTCAACCGATAATACGGTTTTTTAGGCTACAGCTGGTAAGAATAGTACCTTGAGCTAGGATGAGTGAGCGGTGACGAGAAGGCCTTGAAGCTGAAGTTGAAGTTGAAGAAGGAGGGAATGATGAAACGCCAAAACCGACGCCGTAGGAGGCGGACGCCTGCAGAGCTGTGGTCATCTTGTAAACTTTTTTATTTTCTTGTTTATCTGTCTATCTATTTTTGTTTACGTAGACGCTACGAAGGAGCAGGAGGAGGTGAAGATGAAGGAGAAGAAATATCTTAGTAGTCTTTGTATATATGGAGTATATATATATTATTATATTGCCAGGGACAGGGAAAAGTATACAATACACCATGTGCATTGTCACGTGGTGTACTAAAACCAATCACATATCGCCATGTGGCAATGGTGGGTCATACTTTGTATTATTTGGTGATGTATGATTGGTTCTAGTGCACCACGTGGCACGCCACGTGACGCGCGCGGTGCACGCAATACTCACTCGGGGGGACAGTTGTATGGTGGATTAATTATATGATTATTTTATCCCCAGCCTGAAGAAGGCGAGGGCCAGTCGTTGACAATAATATCTTTCGGCCAACAAAATCACAGAGTCACTCGGTCTTCTTCAATTTTCCAACCCATTTTATCTTCCAGGCGGTTAGCCGGCAAGGACCCTATTGAAGTGCTATCCCGAATCCATAATCGAATGGACCTCTTACATTGGGCCTAGTGAAGGGCAATCACTATTGGGCCTAGTGAACTTGTATGAATAATGTGCATGGTTTTCCGTTTCAAGTCTTTCAAGTTCCACTAGTTGAGTTATTAGTTTATTTTTTGGTAGATTTGAGGTCTCATAAGTTACTAAGTCATGATTACAAGCCAGTCAGTACTCATGACTTAACAAGTGCCATAAATCGAACCGTGTGCAATGTGATTACATTTTTAAGCCTGTTTTAGATAAAAACATTTTAGTAAGGCGTAATAACTATACTTGTTATCCATCCTACACAACTGGCCCAATTTGGTGATATTTACAACCTGAGGCTATCAGTTAATTCGTTTGTTGGGCACCACCACATTGAGTACTCGATTTAATTCTTTAATTTTCAAACACTCACTTAATTCACTGTAAATATTAGAGTCTCACTAAACTCAATGTTTACGGTTCAAATCCAAAATAGAAATATATATTAAGAAAAAATCAGAGATGCTGCGTGATAGATCAAAAGAAATTACTGGATCAAACACAAGTCAAATGGATAAATGGATAGAGTCACACCCTCACCCTCGCGTCTTCTGCGGCTGTCTACTAACTCCAAGTCTTCTGTTGCACCATTTTTGTTACACTTTCTGTCACCTCCTATCTAATTCACAAGTGTTCCATATTATAAATAATTAAGAGTTGAATATTTACATAACTTTTAATATAAGATATTTATCAATTAAATAGACCAGAGTAACAAAAAAAAAATGATGATTCGGATGTCCCAGTTTCCCCTCCTTGAAGGCTAGGCTAGAAACCTGTAGCTATGAGAAGGGATTGGTCGTATTAGGAGGTGGCAAGATGCCAAATTAACTTCGGTACATCCCAATTCCTACAGAATTCGAATTTTCAAAATGTATGCAAAACTGTGCTTCATCATGCTGTATAGCATACGTATACTTATCAAACATCGCTAATTTTTCTACTATAAAAGTTACCTATAGCTCGAGTGTTCCGTAAAGATAATATTCCAACACTAGAATAAATATTCCCAATCAATGTCTGAAAAAGATTATGTTATCACAGTCTCAAACAAAATGACAATAGCTTAAAACTAATTTGTAGCGCCAATACTTAATGGTTCGTTATATTGGACTGAAGGTTTATTAACTAAGAAGGAATTAAAGGAAACAACATGCAAATGTGATAATCAAAACTCAACAATCGGTTACTAATCCTAGTTTGCAAATGCGGAATAGATGCATAGTTTCAATATGAGAAAGCTTCCTTCAAAAGTATATAGGCAATGAAACTCAACAGTCTACTAGTTAACAACTAGGATAGTAGGTACAAACAAGACCGGACTAGATCCTATGTCCAATTTTTTTGGTGTACAATGCAAAACTCACTACAAGAAAATTGTGCTTTTGTGACATTTTTTTTGGGGCGTTTTTTCTGAAAGTGTCATAAAAAATGATTTCATGACACTTTGGACTAAAGTGTTGTTTAACTTTAATAATTTAATTAGTTTTATTAAAAGAAAAAACTAAAGTGACGTCGTTTAAACTCTAAAAAATTTAAGAAAGAAAGCCAAAAAAATTGGCGCTCAATAAGACCGGCAAAAAAGGCCCAAAAATTTTGCCAAGTACGTCTTTCCCACACACTCTCTCTCTTTCTAAATAATATCTTCTTCACTTTCTCAAAACCCTTTTCCCCTTCTCCTCTCACTAAAAATACTTCTTGTTCCTTACCAATTGAAGCTAAAGACTTTCAATCTTTTCCTCTCACAGGTACCCACAACTTCTCTTATTGTTTGTCTTCAATTATTTGGTAAGATTTTGCTGCCTTTTGTTTTATTTTTTAAGTAGTTCTCTGTTGATTCGGGGGAAAAAATCACTCAGATTTCGACTCATAATCTAAAAAGTCGAATGATTAATATATTCCAGTGATGGTCCCTCTGTTTTTACCTTTATATGCGTGTGTATGTGCCTAATGCATGGTGTGCTTTTTGTCCAGAAATCAATCGTCTTTAGGAGCATGTTCTTTACTTCTTTATAGCCTAAGTCATGTGCCAAGAGGAATATAAAAGTGAATAAAATAATGTATTGGAATAGGATAATCAAATCAATGGCAGCCGAATAACAGCAAAGAATACTAACGGGAAATGGCCTAGAAATGGATATGTTGGTTGTTAGACACTTGTACATTAGGATAGAACGGATTAGGGGTGGGTGAAAAGGAAAAGCAAAGGTTACTTCTACTTGCAATTTTTTTATAGTAAAAATTCATAAACTAAATGGGGGTGTGTGTGTGTGTGTGTGTGTGTGTGTATTTTTATCTTTTTTTTGAATGGGCAAATTGAGAGTAGAATTGGTTGGTGTGTAGTGCTGCGTGTGTATGTGTGTTTTAGTATTTTATATAATACTCTACATATCATTAACAAACTTATTTTATATGAAATATCTGGCCGTGAAAAAAAGCATTTCTTATGGACCATTTGAAAATCTATCTCCAAAATTAAGCTTCAAAATGCACTGTGGATTGTAAAGCAGTAGAGTCTAATCAAATTTGAGTTACAATTTTATCTGTACCATGGGTGCCAGTTAGCAAAGTTAAGGATGAAATGACAAAAATTAAAGTAGTGCAAACAGTCTTTCAATTATAAATTATATAGTTCTATAGTCAAAGACAGTAGCCATGCGAGAAAGAAGTTCTTAAGTCTCATGCAAATAGTTTTTCAACTGTAAATTAAAGTATTAATCAGCAAGTCTTTTTCTAGAAGAATCTAAATGATTTGTGATACTCTATTCTTGGCATTTGATGAATAGAGGTTTTGATTCTCTTTGCTTTAATTAAATGGTAAAGGAAGATATATATCTCCGTTTTTGCATAAATGCTAAGTAGTGTCTTATCTTTTAAATTTTTTTCTTGATACCTGGTATTAGTTGATGTGTTTTACAAAGGCAAGTGTTGCTTTCAAAAAATAACGGCTTATGGTGTGTGTTATAAATTAAGTGAAAGTGCTGGTGTTGTGTGTGAGAGTGATGATGGTGAGTGGTTTATGGCATGTTTGTGATTTTGTGTCGATTGTGAAGTGTTGTGGCTCTCTCTCTCTCTCTCTCTCTCTTTTTTTCAAGTTCTTCTATGGTATGTTAATGAATAGAATTTCATTTGAATCTATAATTGTAATGGTACTTGTACTAGAATTGAAAATTGCAAAGTATTTGTATCTTATAGCATATTTCACTTGAATTTTTGTAACATTACCTTTTGCATTATGGAGGCAAAATTTATGGAGCAAGATCAACAACTGAAAGACCAAGCTAAGGAAATTGAAAATTGAAAATCTGAAAGCATTGGTGTACTAGCAAAGAAGTAATGGTTCAACAAGTGATTCAATAAATAATTTAACTTCGTACAACCATATCTCGAGCTCACCTTCTAGTTCACGAGCTCTTTTGGTATGTATTTCCTACCAATTTCATCTGTTAGTTTAATTTTCTACCCGGCTTAAGTAACTGGTAGTTACAACAAATTACATGTTGATAGCATGTTAGGACACTAATTACTCGACTAATCTGTTTGTACTTGGTTTGGTTTAGCTTTGGGAGTTAAATGAGTGGTGAAGTTATTCAATGAACGCATTGATTGGAGAAGTATTAATAGTTGCATGACTAATAGGGATTTGAGAGTTGGGGGTTACTGGTTTGAGGTGTAATAGAGGGAGTTTTTTACAGATGTGGGGAAAATCCTTTCAATTTCAAAGAGTGGTGGTTCTTTTTTTTTTTTTTTTTGTTAGGGGGGAGGGGGGAGGACAAGGTTCTTTTCCTTTTTTTTTTTTTTTGAGAACTGTACTTTCTGTGGCATAGTTTATATTATTTCACTGTTCTTTTGTATGGAGATTTAGGCACTGTTTATGACTTTTACATGATGGTTTTCTGTCTTTTTATTCACTGCTCTACAGTAAAAAAATTTTACTTGTCGTTTGCACTTTGGTGTGTGCAATAGAGATGGGCAGTAGTAGTAGTAGTATGAGGTGAAAGATGGTACTGCTGGGATGGAAGCAACCTAGCACCGTAGCTCACAATGGGGTAAAAAAAGGACTTGGATATAAAAATTTGTCATAAACACTAATTGTTTTTAAATTGGCACCTAATACTACGGTCCATTGGCAAGCTTGGTATCATGTTTTTACTATATTAGACTTGTTAATTCTAACTTGGTATCTTATTGATGCAGTGCAATATTTTATTTTTGATAAGGAATTGAGTCTTTGTTTTTTTTAATTTCAGTAGCTTTTTATGACATCTTTAATGCAAGCCCAAATTCAGAGATAAATTTTTTAATAACTGATCAATGTTGTATTGATTAGTAGATTTTTCTTGACGTATGTAGAACTTTTTGAATAACTGAGCAGCTAATATTTGTTTGTACTTAGAAAAGTTATGTTTATACATATTTGGTGTTGAAAATTTTGGAAAAATATTCAAACTGTGGGGGAAACTCTATCAAAAATTTTTCAAAAATCCAGTCAAAGCTAATTAAGTGATTTTGGATTTTGTTTTAGGAGGGAGATTGGGTGGCATTATCTAGCTTATTTGACCAATCAAAGACCGTAGCACTTGGACGTCTTCAAGGAATTGATCCATCTAAAGTTGTTGGAGGACATCAATTGGGTTCCGATTGGTTTGAAATACTAGTGCAAGTCGTGGTGGCAAGGGAGGAGCAATTGATTCGGCCTTATGAGCCAATGATCACAATTGGAGATGCACTTGGTGCACCCATCGCTTGGCTGTCTAAATTGGTACATTTTTAATGAGCTTTTAATGTTAGTACTTAATGTTGCATTAACAAATTACAATTCTTGAAACACGTGTTAGATTATCCGTTACTTTTATAACTTAATGTACTAATCTTACAGGTGAAGATTCATGAAGCATGATTACAGGTGAAGATTCATGAAGCTTGATTATTCATTCTTTCGTCATGATGTTGCTGGATTCTTTCTTAGGAAGTCTTTTGGTTGAATCCTCATGTGGAATGCAAGATAACATTTGAACTAATATCATTAGTAGTATTTTGGTATCTCTTAACTTTTGTCTCGAATGTTGATGACTATTTTTGAGGATACTATTGAAATTTATAATTTGGTATTTTGTTTTTGTTAGAATTTAAAGAGATGGATATTCTATTATATATTTTATGCAATGCCTTCCAATTTGTTAATTGATTACTTGTACTGGATTATTTTTTCTTCGAATGGAAAACTGTTATTGCGTCTACATCCAAAAAATATGGTCTTATTTAGCAGTAGGAAGAGTACACATGAGTACATTTGATATTTAGCAAGAAAAAATGGCCTAAAATTAACTCATTGTGATGCTTAAAAGTGACTTTAAAATGCCTTTAAATGCCCCTATAATATAGTTATCTTGACGCTCTGAAGTGTCACAAAAGGTAAATATAAGCCACTTGATAGATTAAGATTATGACATTAATAAACGCCCCAATAATACAGCTATCCTGACACTTTGAAGTGTCATAAAAGGTAACAAAATACGACACTTTTAAATGTCTTCAAAACATATTAAAACATCATTAAAAAACGCCCCAATAGGTATGCAATTGAGGCGTGAACTAATGCCATATTAGAACTTTTTCAAGACAGCAATCTAGTCTTGCATAAGATTCTATTAGGGCATTTTGAAGTGCCTTGAATTCATCTTTTGTGACATTGAAAAACGCCTCAACACTTTTCCAAACAGGGGGTTTGCATGACGTTTATGGTGAACGTCCCAAAAGCAAAAACGCCCTAAAATCTAACTTTGCGTGACGTTTTTAAGCGCCTCAAAAGATCCTTATTCTTGTAGTGACTATATCGTATCACTGTAAATATATACAAAACTGAAAAAATACACTCATTTCCTACCTAAATTAAACTTTTCTTATTACTAGGTACAATTATCAAGAAAAAAATTACAATTAATGATAGTTAAATAAAGTGTTGTAACAACAAAAAGTTACCAAAAATATAACTGTAATGACAATTAAAATAGAAAAGAAGAGAAAAATGTTTATGATTGTCTATGTGTTACAGGTTGTACGTTACACGAAACCATATAAACCATGACAATATGCCATTTTCATTAATCTTAACTCAAGGAATCTGTAGTTTGATGTCCACCACCTTTTTGAAACACACAAATACTTAAACAAATTGATAGTAGTACGTTTTGTAGTTGGAATTCTTTCTCAATGAAAAAGTTGTTATACAAAAAGAAAAAGAAAAAAACATTCAGTTCTGACTTCTGAGAACCGTTTTCCAGAAAATTGCTGAAAACCTACTCAACCTAACAAAGAATGTCCTCATTTAATTAAGCAAGAATTCGTGAAAGTAACTTATGCTTAAAGCCTGAAACAAGTAGCATTTTACGAAGTTAATGTAGAATGCTGCAGCAGGAGGAGGGTGGGTTTTTTTTTTTTTTTTTTTTTGGGGGGGGGGGGGGGGGGGGTTTCAAACATAACTTGAGGGAAGTAGCAGATATATCACGTATTGTCTTTTGCATATATGAATCAGTATAACGCAATTTGTCCACACACGACCAGCCAACACATACCTTATATGTGTTCATAATCTCCAAATTTAATTTATTTAGAACTTATGAAAAGGGGCTTTAAACATTTTTACCCCAATTTCCAAAACGCATGTTACACCACAAACACTTGCATGTCTAGCTATGCATACACACGAGGTATCTAGAATAGCACCAGAAACCAAAAAGGTGTTTGTGCAAAAAGAATCAATGACTTAAATAAAATGAAAGAGAGATTAAGTAAAACAGCAATGATGCATCTCAGTTTATAGGTGATGTTCTAGCTAATCGTAGACCATACATACATGGTGGTTGATGTAATCAATACTATTACTATTTCCTTAACGATGTGAGGGTTCGAAAAAAGAATAACTCAGAAAATCAAGAGTCATCATTAACACCTATTCGTGGTGTCATATTTAATTTACTTTCAGCTAATCCATTTGCACAAGTAATAGGGATAATCACTCAGCGAAACAACTCTGTCAAAAAGAAAACTTGAAAGAAGGAAGAATAGTTGGTAACCCTAATGAATGGTTAAAACGAAAATTTAACAGGAGGTATGAAAAAAGTACGGTCACCGTGAAGCTATATATGAACGCTGTCCATAGCAGATCTTGTCGATCATGAAGTAAAAATAACTATATCGCGTAAACAAAAACGCCAAAAATACTTGAAGGGTTAATGATTGAGGGTTTTGGTGGGAAAGAATCAAATGGTTTCTTAAAACACCATTTAATTAGACATAATTAAAGGAAGGATGGATGGATTCACTCAATACAAAAGGCATCAGCTGAAAGCTTAAGAAATCAAATCCACAAGATATAATACAAGTGATCCAAAGAGATTCATAAATTTAAAAATAAAAATAAAAAAGAGAGGAAGAAGATACGCCAACATAGCACAATCTTGCTTTCTTGAACTTCCAAGAAAGGCTAATAAGCAAATTCACAAGCAAAGATATAGTACGAGTACTAGCACTCTTTTATCTAACAAGATCCATTACCTTTTAAAGTTCAAAACACAAAGCCAAGAGTGGCAGTAGTTGTAGAGAAAAAAAAGCTAGCCAGGTAGTAAAGAGGCAGAGTTAGTTATGCTTGATCTAGCAAAATAAAATTATCGGACCACGATGCTTGATTCCCCAAAAGCAAGATGACTTTGATCAAAGTCTTTACTAGTAGAAACTGAAAGAAAGAAGGAAACCCTTTTGAGTTTGAGTTTCTTCTGCTCGTAGTAGTTGGAGTTGGATGAGCTGGAGGAGGTGGTCTTGGCCTTCAACTTCTTCACCGTCAGCTAACAACAGCATATGCGTTTTATCGTGATTTTTATCTTTCTTTTTCATGATGCTTGTCTTTGTTGGTGAGGATAATGATGATGGATTGAGATTTTCAGCGTGGTTGTGGGAACAATGATGGCTCTGGTGAAGGTAAGGTGGTACTAGGGCCACAGAGAACATGATGATTACTTTTGGTTTCTGGCGTTGAAAGGAGGGAAT
>JAMWEH010000939.1:0-30530 GCA_024721245.1 Mitragyna speciosa | reverse complement strand
ACATACAGCCACAGCTTCTACATTATACACTTTAATCAGCTTCTTCAACCTTCGCAGGTGTGAAGCTTTAGAGATGCCCCTTATATTCTAGAATAAACACTTAATCATGATGGGAGTGAAGTATAGACTCACTAGTAACTTTGGCTTGAGATCTGAGAATACGGTCTGAAGAAAATTGAGGCCAAAAGACCTTCTTTTTTCCAGTCTTAACAGCCATTCGTTGCTGATTAATTTCCAAATTACAGTAATCCAGTCTATTACTATTATCATCTGGCAAGTTCACCTCTACTTGATTCCCCCTTGGAGACAAATTTCCAACACTACACTCAACCTCTTTAATGAGATCACATTGAAGACGATTAGGGTCAGTCACTGGATCATCCATTTGGATCACACCATTAGTCTTATTTAGCTGTAGACAATTTTTCGTACATACCGAGTCACGTTGCGAGTTGTCTGTAATCTCCAGATTGCCAGGCTCTTCATCAACAGTTTGCAGTGCTTGGAATCTATTATCTGTAGATATCTGAAGCGTAACATCACTCCCATGCTGGCTGATAGATCGCTTCCCGCTTTCCTCCACTACAGATAAGATTATCGACTGAACCTGATTCTTATCCGAGTTTTCACCTATTTGATTATTTGTCTTAATACGAGGAAGTTGATCACTAACGTGCTGTTCGTTAGAAGTCTCGACCTGCGGCTTAGGCATTGTTTCTTCTTCTGGCTGTTGATTTTGTCTCTTCTTAATGACATATTGTTGAACCATTTTATCTGCTTGTTGCTCTCCAGGTTTTTTGATGAGATCATCAGTAGGGTTTAATATCTTGCATGTCGATCTTTCATGACCTTGGCATTGGCAATGGGAACAATATTTTGGTAAAGTTCGGTAGGCAGTGTTTTAGTTAAATCCACTTCAACACAAACCCGTGCCACATTAGGTCTTGATAAAGTGGATGTTGCAACATCAATCTTCAAGGGCAAACCTATGGCATTGGCAATCATGAATAGAGCCGATTTATCAAAAAAATGAAATGGTAATCCTTCTTAAGCAACCCATAAAGGAGCAGATGTTGCTTCAGCATCCAATTTAAAATCCGGAGACCATTTAAAAACTCTCATATGAAACTCTTGTATCATCCAAGATCCTCTTAACCAGCAACGTAGAAAATCTTCTTCTTTATTGAAACGAATAAGAACATGCTTCTGATCCAGTAATCCCAGCGAGTATGTTCCAGAAAAACCAATAGACAAGAAGGCCTTTTTCATCATCTCCATGTTAGGGTGCCCATGGGAGAATTTACCTACAAGGGCATAGTTGAAAGGTGCAGCAAGTTTCTTGATCTCCTCATGTGAAAAAGACACAGCAGGAGCCCCTTTAAACAACGTAGGTGGCTTGAGTTTGAGAGGGAAAAAGACCAGGTTTGAGATAACCTCAGCAAATGAGCGATTGAGAGCAGGGCAAGGCCCTTGCATCTGATTGGTTTCTGCCATAAGAATACTCAATCATCCATCAAGAACAATCAAGATCATCCCAATAGCAGAAAGCTCCAGAAACATTGCCAAAAAAGGCAATAGAAATTTAAAATTTGAATTCCAAGAAATAAGGAAGAAGAAGACCTAGAGAGAAAAAGAAAGAAGTGCACGAAATTTACTTATACTTCCTTGGGATTAATACTCTAAACATGATGTTCTTTTGATTAATCAATGAACCATGCTTTTATTATGTGATATTTGTTGTTCTTAATACTTAATTGTGACTAGCCACCATAATTATGATTAATGTTGTGTTGCACATTAAGAGATAGTAGCATAATAGATCTACAATCATCAATTTAGTTGTTTATTGGCAAGAGATTGTGATAAGTGATTAGATACTCATATGAGTTTCTTATATTAGCCTTTTTAGATTAATTGTCTAGCTGGTTAACGCCATGAGAGTGGGTTAATTTGCTTTTCAATTGATTGAATTAAGATTTTGTCATTAAATGTTGAGAGAGTTTAATTGATACCTTTAGAAAACTTGGGTCATAATAAAGCATTGGTAACTCATAGGTTAATTAATTAAATTGATTGTGATTGAGTGTTAATTCCTAATATTTGTGGTTGTTGATTTTTGTGATATCTATTCGTCTTTTGCAATTTAAATCTACTTAGTTGGTCTTAATTTAGTTTTAGATTAATTTAGGATAGAGATTAGTTTAAATTTTATCAAGTTTAATTGAAGCCTTAAACAAATAGAAGTGAGTTGATAGGTGACTAAATAACTAATTCTCGTGGAAATGAACTCTACTCATCATTGTATTACTTGTCATGATTCTGTATACTTGCAAAAATTGGCAACAAGTTTTTGGTGCCATTGCTGGGGGTTAAGTTTATTTATATCAGAATTAGTTCAATTTTGCTTGATTTAAGCCACAATTCTTTGCTTTTTGTTTTAATTATTTTTTATTTTTCTTCTCTTAAATAGGCGTGAGTTTTGGTGTATGCAAAACACTCAACAAGCAAACTAGCAACTTGAGGAGTACAAACTCAAAATCACCAAATATTTGAAAGAAATTAAGAAGGCAAAGCAAAAAGAGGAAGCACTTATGAAAAACAAAGGTGAAGAGCATCCAAGGACTCTCTTGGAGTTTTCAATGTCGGGAATGAATGGGTCTCAACAAGGAATCACAAGACTGGTAGTCAATACGAACAACTTTCAGATTAGACCATGTTTGATTCAAATGCTACAAGCAACCGTGTAGTTTATGGCTTAGCTAATAAGGATCCTAATGGTTATATAGCTAACTTCTTGGAGATTTGTGAGATGTTCAAAATTAATAGAGCATCTCAAGTTAAGGCTCTTCCCACACACATTGAGGGATAAGGCTAAAGCTTGGCTCCAATCTTTACCTTCACAATCTATCACAACATGGGGGCAATTAACTCAAGCATTCCTAGCAAAGCATTTTTCTCTTGCCAAGACAATAATAATTATAAAGGAGATCATCAATTTTCAACAACAAGAGGGAGAGTCACTTTAGAAAATATGGGAACAATTCAAGGAGTAGAAATGAAGCTATCCACATCATAATCTTCATAGGGAGTTGTTGATTTAAACCTGTTACAATGGAGTGAATACAACCATAAGGAGGATAATAGATGCTGCTGCTAGAGGTTCGTTAATGAGAAAGATCACAGATAATGCACATGAGCTATCCGAGAAGATGGCCAATAACAATTGTTTGTGGCCAATGGAAAGAGCAAGACAGATTAATGTAAGAGAGCAAAAGGGAATTTTTACTGTGGACCCAATGACCTCGTTAGAAGCTTAAGTTGCTAATCTAACTAGGCAACTTAACAATTTGAGAGTTTCATCAAATCGTATTGTAGCTATTCAAGTGGGGTGTGAGCTTTGTGGTGATATAGGGCACAGTAGCAATGAATGTGGTATTGAAAGTTTTTATCATCTTGAGTAAGTCCACTTTGTAGGAGCTCAAGTGCAAGGAAAGTCAGGCAATAATCCATACTCCAATACTTATAATCCGGGATGGAGAGATCACCCTAATTTATTTTGGAGTAATAACATTGACAATTCAAATTCAAGAGCCACCAGGATTTCAACAACCTTCTCATCAAGATAGGTTATTATATTTTGAAGCCAAGATGGAGAAGTTAATGGAAGGATTGGGTGAGAAGATATCCAACCAAAATGAAGATCAAAAAAGGATGGGTAGCTAGCTAATGCCATTTCTTTGAGGAATCTTGGAGGTCTCCCTAGCAACACTGAAGTGAATGCAAAGGAGCAACTCAAGGCAATCATGTTAAGGAGTAGAACGGAGTTGCCACTACATCAAGGAAAGCAAGAAGGAGGCCAAGAAGAAGTGTAAGAGCAAGAGGAGGATAAGATGCAAGAAGAAAGAAGAAAAAGCTTGAGTAAAGAAGCTACCCCCTCCATATGCACCCAAGGTGCCATTCCCTCAAAGATTGATGAAGCACCAACCTGATCAACGGTTTGTGAATTTTTTGGAGAAGATTGAGAAGCTTCAAATTAATATGCCACTTGTTGAAATTATAAGGGAGATGCCTCACTCTACCAAGTTTCTCAAGGACCTAATCACAAACAAAAGAAATTGGGATGACAATCAAACGGTTTCTTTGATTGAACATTGTAGCTCGATTATAATGAACAAATTGCCGACTAAGCTTAAAGACTGAGGGATTTTTATAATTTCAGGTGTAGTTGGTAATTTAGAATTTCTTAGATGTTTGTGTGATTTGAGTGCCAGTATTAACTTGATGCCTTTATCTATTTTCAAGATGCTTGGGGAAGGAGATATCAAAAATACTTCCATGTTGTTGCAATTAGCGGATTATTCAGTTAAGAAGCCATATGGAGTAGTGGAAGACGTTCATGTCAAGGTGGATGGATTCATAACCCCAGTGGATTTCGTGGTTTTAGATTTTGAAGCAAATAAAAATTGTCCTCTAATTTTTGGAAGACCATTTATGAACATCGGAAGAGCATTGGTGGATGTGCATGAAGAGAAGCTCACATTGAGAATTGTTGGTGAGAAGATAGAATTCCATATGTCCAAGATCATGAAAAACCCTTTGGAAGATGAGCCCTACATGCGGATAAATGTTGTGGATGAGTGTGTTAAAGAGGAGTATCAAGTTGAACAAGAGGGGAGATAAAAATTTCGCAGAACATTTGTTTCGATCGACCCGATTGGTTTGCTTGAAATAGAAACCGAAGATGATTCAATCCTTGGGGAAAATCCAAGAATCTTGGTGAGGATGAAAGCACCTACTCCTATATCCATATAGAAACTACCTTCTTTAGAGATCAAACCTATACCTACTTATGTAAGGTATGCCTTTTTAGGAGATGGAGGTAACTTGCGCATCATTATCTCAAACAAACTTCCATAGAGCAAGAGAAGAAGCTAGGAGAGATAATAAAGAGGTGAATCAAAGCTATAGGATGGCAAATATCGAATATGAGCGGGATTAGTCCTTCTTTCTTTTGCATAGAATCAATCTTGAGGATGGAAGTTAAGTCATGGCTCAAAGACAAAGAAGGTTAAACCCCAATATGAAAGAGGTGGTTGATTGTGAGTTTAGGTTTTATCAAAATATAGCAATAAATCTACTTAACATCACACAAACAACTAATAAAATTTATAACCTAATACTCGTTCCACATGTGCACGGGTCAATTGTAGTTGTGATGAGTATTAGAGTCGATCCCACGAGGAAATGTGAACTAGCAACTAGCTAAGCTATTAACTTGCTTTATTATCTAGACAATCAAACTTCAGTGGTGCAGAAATGGTTGGAAAATCAAATTCAAGTAGACAAACAATGAAGCAACTAGTTAAACAAAGTTGACTAGGCTTAAGAATCCACTAAGTATGAATGTTTAGCTTATGACCTTAATGATTTTATTCATGTTTAGAATTCAATTTCATTTATACTCCCAACTAGATCTCTCTATAAATGGAATACTACCAATACATGAGCTTTCCTACTCTCGTGGTAAAGTCTAGCATGCATTATTTCATTAAACTCATGAATTGTGGCTTTAATCCTTAATCCACCTATGTGAATCACTACTCTCGTGAGATTCAACATAAGTTTCATTTACTCTTTCCATTGTTAAATGCAAATCTCTTTGTTAAATAACAACTAGATGACTTGAAGTTAGTAGCTAATCAACAACAAGTGTTAAAGACAAAGTAAATGAATAAACAAGAATAAATAGGCCATAAACCAATTCAAATCATATTATAGCTTCATCCTAAACCTAGTAGGAATCAACTTAGTTCAACATGGGAAAGGTAATATTAAGCACGTAAATAAAAGTAAACAACAATCAAACATGAAACTAGAAAGAGTAAGGTAAGAAATGCTCAATATATGGCTGAATATGGCTCCAATGCATCTTCCTTTATTCCATCAAATAAGTTGAGTACAAGTTTCTTCAAGATTTTGTTACAAGAATTGATTATTCCTACAAAACTTGAAAGAAAAATAATTTAAATATTTACAAGGAGTGCTCCTCCTATCAAGCTTTAGTTCTAGCTTTTTCAAGCATAAAACTAAGCATGTCTTTCATGAACTACAAAGGCATCTATTTATAGGAAAAATCCTAGCTCAAGTCCTTGTCCAAGTTGAAGATTTCATGATGAAATTTGATTCCTTTTGCCTCAAAAGTCCTCCTTGAGTTTTGTGTTATCTTCTAGGACAGAGAGAATGCAGCTGGACGTTGGATTTATCTAGAAAAGAAGTGTGAATAAGCTACAAATTGGAGAAGCCGAAATCTGCAAGTTGATAACGATCCACGTGGCAACCTGTGAATCGTGACCCGTGGATCCCTCTCTTTTTTCCAATTTTACTCTTTTAAATTTTAGTTATTCCCATAATGCCCTAGAGACTTTTTTCCTCCGTTAGAACCATAATTTGTTTGGTAGAATTTTGGTGAAGAAAATATTTGCCGAAAATTCTAAGCTTAAATGATAAAAATAGTACAACTTGAATCAACTTTGAATTTGATATTCCTTGTGCTTTAATTGATCCAAATTATGTTTGATCTTTATTTCCCTACAAAATCAAACAAACTTAGGCATTAATTTACTCAAAATAATAATTCTGCCTCAAAATCCTAATTTTCGGAGCAAAAAACCTACTCTAAGAGCAATCCTTTATTTGATAGAAAGTAATGAAATTAAGCCATTTTAATATTAAAAATATCAAAGACATACTAAAAATAATAAAATAATATATAAAATACTACACTAAAATAGGTAAAATTTGTGACAGCCCCACCTTACCCAAAGGTGCACCAAAAGGCTTAGCGGACTGCCTCCGGGTAAGGTGGGGCTGTCACAGTTGGTATTAGAGCCATATGCCGCGATAGCCTCTGCATGTGCAGAGGGACATCGAAAAGTCCCGAGCCTCTCGTTCGTGAAGAGTCACGAAGCGAAACTCTCCGTAGGGGATGCCCGCGGCGGGTGGCAAGCTGATAGGTGCCATGTGATGTGACCTCGAGATACTGTCACAGTTGGTATCAGAGCCATATGCCGCGATAGCCTCTGCATGTGCAGAGGGACATCGAAAAGCCCCGAGCCTCTCGTTCGTGAAGAGTCACGAAGCGAAACTCTCCCTAGGGGATGCCCGCGGTGGGTGGCAAGCTGATAGGTGCCATGTGATGTGACCTCGAGATACTGTCACAGTTGGTATCAAAGCCATATGCTGCGATAGCCTCTGCATGTACAGAGGGACATCGAAAAGCCCCGAGCCTCTCGTTCGTGAAGAGCCACGAAGTGAAACTCTCCGTAGGGATGGCCACGGCAGGGTGACAAGCTGATAAGGACCCTGTGATGTGACCCCAAGAATTGTCACAGTTGGTATCAGTTGGAAGGTGTTACCACACCTTGGTGAAATTCGATAAATGCTAAGTGGAAGAGATATCAGAGTAGCGCAGCGGAAGCGTGGTGGGCCCAATTAAACTGTGCACAATTAAATTGTGGGCAAAAGTGGTAGAGTTTAGTATACTGGAGAAACCTATTTCAAGATTGGAAAAAAAAATATTTATCCCAAGCTCTTCGGAAATCAAGGTGGAATTTCGAGGACGAAATTCTTTTAAGGGGGGGAAGGATGTAACACCCTAGAAATTCATGCCAAAACCATTTATTTTGTATTATGTTCATTAGAAAAAAAAAAGAAGGGCCGAATTAGTGGAAAAATAATAAGGAATGATTTTCTATTTTACTAGCATGTTGTACCATTACCTTTAAGATTTGTACCTAGCATGTCTTGCAAGAGTTAATTTTAGGATAAATGACAAAATCTCTTCTAATGACCCTTAGCCAAGTGTAGTCTTCCATGATAAGAAAGTCAAGATTTACTTTGTTCTTGTCTTGCTTTGATTGGTCAAACTTTTTCCCAATTCTTTTCCATTTCTTTTCTTCTTCACTTAATCACTTTTTCTCTCTTTTCTTTAGCTTGGCCGGTTTCTCTCTTCTCTCTTTTCTCTCCATTTTCTTTCATTTTCTTGGAGCTTTTACTTCCATTTGATCACTTTTCATCCATAGAAATTAAGTTGATCTTCCTCCTAAGCAACAATCTTGTCTTACTAAAGGTTTCCCAAGAACTTTTCATCTTATTTCAAGTATAAAGATCATAGTTTTCTAGCTTTTAAGTCATGTCTTTATAGTTAAGTGTGATTTATTTTAGCCATGAAATATGAAGTTTTATTCTATGAATATGAGGTTTATGGACTTGTATGACTTGTAGCTAGTGACTTAAACTTGAGATGGCATGAATTAAGGATGATTTAGTTGAAGAAACTTGGAGTAGTTTAGGTGTTTTTGTGATGAATTTGGGTGAAATTGAAGTGAGTTTGATGTGAAATTGGTAGAACTACTTGAGATTGGGTTGTTTGGATGTTTTTCTTGCAGGTAAAAATTTTGGGTTAGTCCGATTATAGGGGAAGTGCTGCCGAAATTTCGGTAAAACCTAAGAAATAAAGTGATTAGGCTATGATTTAAAGCTTTATAAGCTGTAATTTAGTGATTAGAACGTGCAGAAATTTTCATAGATTAGCTATTAGTGAATTGAACCTTTCCGATCAAAACCCTAAAAGTTAGAAAAACCCTAATTTCGAAAACCCTAAACTCCAAAACCCTAGAAATACTTGAGGTATTTCTCAAATTTTCTTATCGAATTACTTAGATTTTATCCGGTTTTTATACGACTATTTTCTTTTGAATTTCAGGCTTCGGAAGTGAAACCCGACCGTATTACGAAATATTTTTCTTAATCACTTAAGGTGAGTGTTCTTATGTGTGTATGATGCATGAAATGCCATGTAATACTTGACGTTATTATTTCAATGCATGAAATAATATGTTACACTTGACATGATTATCTAATGAAATGTGTTACTTGAGGAAAGATGTGTACTTTATCGCATCTATTCCGCAATGTGTTACATGCTTTCACTATCCAATGTGTTACTTGTACGTGAGACTTTCGTGACTAACTTTACCATTACTTCACGGATAGTCAACCCAGACAGGCTTGGGAGGATATAAGGTGCTGGGTGTTTTAGGGCGTGTTGTTCTTTCGCTTTTGAGTTGTGAATCCTCAAAGAGGCCAACTCCGGATTGAACTTTCTCGTGTGTTGGCCCTCCAAGGTCGAGATTACTCCCTGGATGTGGTAGCTTGTACGGAGGTTATAAGGTGAACGGTGGTTAGGGCATGCGTGATAATACTGGCATGTCTTTTGATAAAGACCTGAGTTATTATCTCAGTCCTAACATCATGGTTACATGAACAGTACTTGCTCCTCCTACGGTTGAGCTTGCTCCCGTAGTTGGGCCCTGTATCCGCCATTGACTTCTTGTTAATTAAATTGTTCATAACCTGTCTATTTACCTTGTCAATTATCTTGTTCCATAAAATAATGAATTCCTGGTATGATTGCATGGCTTGGGCACTCACTGGGCTATTATAACTCATCCCGTTTATTTGTTTTCTTTAACCAGGTTTTCCAAAATACTAAAGCTGGAAAAGCTGCTTTTGGATATAGTAAATGTTTTGTTCATGTATTTTGATAGCCTAACTGTGTAGGCTTTTATTGTAAATACTATGTATATTTTGAGATGTAAACTTCTTATGATACTTGTATTTTTGAATGAATTAAATGAATGTATTTCATTATGAATGTATTTTATTTGAGTTAAGTATGCTTGGATGTTCCGAGTGGTGCTTGATTTGAGTCCTGGCGAGAGCTAGGCAGGCAGTCCGCTAAGCCCTTTGGTGCGCCTCTAGATAAGGTGGGGCTGTCACAAAATTATTATTTATCAGTGGTCAAGAAAGAAATTATCAAGCTACTCGACGTTGGTATCATATATCCTATATCTGATAGTTCGTAGGTAAGTTCCATTCAATGTGTACCTAAGAAAGGAGGGATGATTGTGGTAGAGAATAGAGAAGGGGAGATAATTTTAGCAATAACAGTAATGGGATGGAGAGTATGCATTGACTAACATAAGCTCAATTCGATAACAAGGAAGGATCATTTCTCTTTTCCTTTTATTGATCAAATATTGGTAAGGATAGCGGGTCATGCATATTATTGCTTCCTTGATGGATATTTCGGGTATAATCAAATTTTCATTTTCCCTAGTAATTAGGAGAGAATCACATTCACATGTCCGTATGGTACTTTTGCTTATAGACGCATGCCGTTCGGATTGTGCAATGCACCTGCTACTTTTCAAAGGTGCATGATGTCTATATTCTCTGATTTGATTGAGGACATAATGGAAGTTTTCATGGATGATTTTTAAGTCTTTGGGGACTCTTTTGTGTTTTGTCTAGCCAACCTTGAGAAAGTTTTGAGAAGATGTGAAGAGACATGTTCGGTATTCAATTGGGCAAAGTGTCATTTTTTGGTAGAAAAGGGAATCGTTTTGGGGCACAAAATATTATCAAAGAAGGAATAGAGATAGACCGAGCAAAGATTGAAGTCATAGAGAAACTTTCCCCTCTGACTTCTCTTAAGGGAGTTCGTGCTTTCTTGGGTCATACTAGATTTTATTGACGGTTTATAAAGGATTTTTCTCTTATTGCTAGACCTCTTATTAATTTGTTGAGTAAAGATATTTCTTTCCATTTTGATGAGGCTTGTTTATGTGCTTTTGACATGTTGAAGAAGGCACTTGTATTGGCACCAATAATTTCTTCTTTGGATTGGTCCCAACCATTTGAAATCATGTGCGATGTAAGTGATCAAGCAGTAGGATGTGTATTAGGATAGAAAAAGGACAAGAAAGTGCACATCATCTATTATGCCAGTTGTACACTTTCATAGGCTCAGATAAATTACACTACAACTGAAAAAGAGATGTTGGTGGTAGCCTTTTTAGTAGATAAGTTCTGTTCCTATCTACTCGATACAAAGGTGATCATTTATACAGATCATGCAGCTATGGACACCTTTTTGCCAAGAAAGACACGAAGCTTGGGCTAAATCGATAGATATTGCTTCTTTAAGAATTTGATAACAAAATTAGAGATAAAAAGGACTCAGAGAATATAGTGGTAGACTGTCTTTCTCGATCGGAAGGGATAGTTGAAGGTAGAGTAGAAGAGATGAAAATTAATGAAAAATTCCTTGATGAGTCTCTCATGAGTTCATGAGATTTGTACACCATTGTATGTTGACGTGGTCAACTTTCTAGCTTGTAGGATAATTCCTGTTGAATTCTCTTACCAACAAAGGAAAAGATTTTTGTTTGAAGCCAAACACTATCTATGAGAGGATATTTTTTTCTTTATAAAATTTGTGGAGATAGATTGATTCGAAGATATGCACCTGCAGAGGAGACATTAGAGATTTTTATCCATTGTCATAGTTCACCCTATGTTGGTTATTTTGGAGCACATAGAACAGCTGAGCATTTTTGAAAAGTGGGTTTTATTGGCCTACGTTATTACAAGATGTTAGAGAATTTGTCACTCACTGTGATCGTGTCAAAGAGTGGAAAATATTTCAAAAAGGAATAAGATGCCTCTCACTAATATGCAAGAGATGAAAATTTTTGATGCATGGGGAATTCACTTCATGGGACCATTTCTATCATCTTGTGGAAACAAATAGATCTTAATAGGGGTTGATTATGTATCTAAATGGGTAGAGGTAATAGCTTCAACAACAAATAATGCCAAGGTGGTATTTCGGTTTCTCAAGAAACTTTTCGCAAGATTTGGAGTTCTACGTGCAATTATTAGTGATGGTGGCGCGCATTTCTGCAATCGACAATTTGAATCTCTCCTCAAGAAATATGGGGTGCATAACATGGTAGTTACATCGTACCATTCCCAAACTAGCTGTTAAGTGGAGGTTTCAAATAGGGAATTAAAAAGAATCTTGGAGAAGATGGTGAATGGAGAATGGATTGAGCCAATAAGTTAGATGATACTTGTGGGCATATAGGACCACTTATAAAACACCTATTGGATTGTCTCCATATTGGTTAATCTTTGGGAAAGTATCTCATCTACTAGTTGGGTTGGAACATCATGCATATTGGGAAATCAAGGCTCTAAATTTTGACATGAAATCCGCTAGTGAGAAGAGGTTATTAAACTCAATGAGTCAGATGAAATTTGACATTTGGCTTATGAGAATGCTAAGCTTCATAAGGAGAAACCAAGAGATGGCATAATGCTCACATTGTTCCTAAGGAGTTCAAGAATGGAGATTTTGTGTTGTTATTCAATTCAAGATTGAAATTATTTCTAGGGAAGCTTAAAGCTAGACAGGGTGGACCATTCAAAGTGGCAAAAATGTTCAGTCACCAAGAGAGAGCTATTTAAAGCATATGAGCATCGTTGCAAGCCATATTTTTGAAAACTCATGGATTATCACGGGGAAATTGTTTCCCTTCTTTCTCTCACTTGGATATGGCTTAGCAAAAGTCGAGCCAGTAACTTTAAACAAGCGCTTATTGGAAGACACCCCAAGCTATCTCCTTTATTTACAAGTTTTCCTTTGATATTATTTAAATTGTCTTTATCATTTTGGCATTAGTTTTCATTGGTTTTTGTCTCTCTTTTGTAGGTTTCGAACCTTTTGATTTGCAGAGAAGAAGTTAGCATTTTTTTAAAAAAAGAGGGATACGTTGGTCTCTGTTTCGGTTGAATTAGTTCAGTACAACCGCAATAGATTATTTCTTTCTGTGTTTAACTGGCCAAAAAACTATTTCGGGTCGAATCGAACCGGTTCAACCATGTCGGACCCACACCTTTCCAACTCACCCTAGTTTTTTCCCCTTGTTTTTCCTTTTACTTTTCTTCACTCCTTTGTTTCTTTCCAGCCGCCTCCCATGCTTCTCTCGTAGAAACTTTCTCTAACTCTCCTACTTTCCCAAATTTCCTCACAAATCTTACAATCCATTCTAATCTCTTGCAACATCATGCCTTCTAGACCCTAAACAAGAGCAGCCAAGGAATCATCTAAGAAGGGGAAGGAGAAAATGTCGTCCATGGAAGTCAAGGATCTCTCCTCCCAATATGGTGCCTCATTTCCCATTTACACCGAAGAGGAAGATGACAGGTATATTTCTTTGACCAAGAGACACTTTGCACTTCCTAGATATCTTGATTTTGATGTTTTAGACAAACTTGAGCTTAAGGAGAATATAGAGGAATTTTGTGGAATGTTGGGACTTAAGAAGTTTGTGCAAAATCCTCATCATACTTGCAGGGATTTAATTCTTGAATTTAATACCAATCTTAAGTTTGATCAAGGCAAATAACAAAGTATTAGAATGTAGAATACTTGGTCAAAATGTTGTCATCGATTATGATCTCATGTTCTAAGCGTTTGGGTTTTCTAAGAGTGATATTCCTAACCCTAGTGCAGATTTTTCTTATGCTATGTTGGAAGAATTTGACGGGTGAATCAAACTTTAATCCTCATAATTCCCCCAACGGCATTATTCATGATCATGCTACTCCTGTTTTCATAAATTTCTATATCATTCTATTCTGGGGAAGTAAGAGGGAAACAAAGTTGCTGCCTAATATTTGTTCTTATTGAATTGCTTGCAAGGTCTGAAGCAACGAGTCTCGATCATGCCAATTATTTTTCAAAATTTCATCTATGTGCGTCAACATCACAAATGCACAATTGTATTGAGGCAAGTCACTAGATTGGCCATTCATTTGGGCATTTTGGACACTGAGGTGTCAACTTTGAAGGGGTATGAGAGCCTTTATTTGGACGTGGAAGCATTGAGATGCGCAAAAATTATTTAGCCTGGTATGCATCTTAAACTTGCTCTATATAGACAATGTTATAAGACCCATTTGGCTACCAAAGCAAGTGGTTCTTTGAGACAGAATGTTGTTTCAGACAATGAGGAGGGTGAACAAGATGTTGCGATGGTGGAGCCACTCAAGACCATGATAGTTGAATCTCAACAAAGGGGGAGTGCTTAAGGTGGGAAAGGGAAGGCGAAGATGCATGCTTAATCAAATGAAGATAAGAAGGCCGGATGGAGACAAGTTTTGCACCAACTTGATGATATGGAAGTAATGAACTGCACTATGAGTGATCAATTGACTTCCATGACGGATGTTAATAGGAGGATTGTGACCCAACTTGATTCAATTGATTGCCGTTTGTCGGATGTGGAAAGCGACCAAAAGTATCACAACTTCAAATTATTGAAGTATATTGAATTCTCGGGTCTCCGCTCCACCACCTCCATCTCCATGAGCTAGGGGAGTGTTGTCTTTCCTCCTTTTTAATTTTCATGATTTCTTTTCTATTTGTGTTTAGGTATTATGTGGATAATGTGTAGTTGTGTTATTTGTGTCTTTGTCCTCCTATTGAGGACAATCTGAGAAATTAAGTTGGGGGGAGGGAGAGCTACTAGTGGAATAAATTGTTGAAGTATTGTATTTGTGTCATGTTTTTGTGCCATTAATGTGTGTTAGTGTCTTGTGTCTTATGTTTAGTGTTATGCTTGTAGTTTTATGGCTTTGCAGTGGGTTGGTCTAAATTTGTGTGTTTGACTTGTTATTGAGTAGATGAAGATGGTCGTTTGGATGAAAACATGAAGATTGAATTTCAGTCATTAGGTTGAAGTATCTATCACTAGCACGTTTATGAGATGAAGTTTTTTATTAGCTTTGAGAACTATGAGTAGTTAGTAACATGGTGATCACACATAAGATGAAGCTTTTTATTTGTTCTTTAGTGTTGGAATCTTCATTACTTAGTATTTCTTAATTACCTTGTATTGCAAAATAATTTGATTGTAGAAGAACATGTTTGAAGTCGAGCTTGTGAGGATGTGTTTGAGATTGTAAGAATGAGGGTGTTCAATAAAAAAAAAGAAGAAGAAGAAAAAAAAGTGGTGAATAAAAGCGCAAAAATCATGGAAGTTGAATTATTCTATTGATTTTGACCTTTAGAAATATGGGTTGAAATTATGAATAGTGCTAGTAGCTACTTAAGATTGTGATTTGACTGAGTAACCAAGTCGTTTCATGAGCCCCATTTTAGTGGTTTGCATAAAAAGGTTAAATGATGTCTTAAGTAAGGTTAATTGCGCATTGTGTAGGATGGAGTGTAAAACGCACCCACAACCCCCCCCCCCCAAAAAAAAGATAGAGAATTTGGCACCCTTTTGATTAATATTTTCAAGTGAATGTCATGACTCCTTACTTGTATAACTTTGATGGTTCTTTTACAATGTAATTTTTTCTGACGATACTTCGTAATTCTTAGACTAAGGTGGTTTGAAGTAGTACCTATTACTGATTTGGTTTTTGTGTCAATTTTGTGTGATTATCCTTGTTGATGACTATTCCTAGTTCTCGAGCTGTTTGACGTTGATTTTTGGAAATTTTTTTTTAAATGATGGATGCTTCGGCTTAGTTGATGGAATTTGGTTGGATTGTTGAAATTTGAATGATAATACTAGTTTGCTTGAGAACAAGCAAAAGTCCAAGTGTGGGGATATTTGATGTGTGTCCAATTAATAGGTGCTTAGAGAGTAATTTGTGTGGTTTTTAATTAGGAAATTTAGTCTTTTTGGAGTAATTTGTATTGGACGAAAGTTATTTTAGAAGAATGGAACTAATTTGTATTGTTTTTGGTAGGTAGAAGTAAAGGAAATTGGATGAAGATTGTAAATGCCAAGGGGGAACAAGTGCAATCAAATTTCAGCATTCTGTTTCAGGCAAATCAAATCTGGTTCGATCGAAACAGTAGTGACGAAGTAGAGTTGCAATTTTTGAGATTTCTTTCTTTTTGCAACAAAAAATTTGATTTTTTGGAAGCCACAACACTCAAAAATGGAAAAAAAAACACGAAACATCAAACAAGAAGCAATGACAACCCTAGAAAAACACCCTACAACACAAGAATCATCAAGAAGGAGATCAATACTCATGACTGCAGATTTTTACTCTTCTCTTGTCTTTTTTTTATGATTTCTTCCGTGTTTATGGATTATATTGTTTTGGATTGTTTGAGTATTGGTGGCTAAATTTGTTATTAGGGATTAATATTCTAAACATGATGTTCTTTTGATTAATTTGTGAACCATGATTTTATTATGTGATGTTTATTGTTCTGAATACTTAATTGTGACTAGCCACCATAATTATAATTCATGTTGTGATGCAAATTGAGAGATGGTACCATAATAGATCTATAATTGTCAATTTAGTTGTTTTTTGGCAAGGAATTGTGACAAGTGATTAGATATTCATAGAAGTTTCTTATATTAGCCTTTTTACATTGATTGTCTAGCGGGTTAACACCATGAGAGTGGGTTAATTTGCTTTTCAGTTGATTGGACTGTGGTTTAGTCATTAAATGCCGAGAGAGTTGAATATATGCCTTTGTAAAACTCAAGGTTAACTAATTAAACTGATTGTGGTTGAGTGTTAGTTCCTAATATTCGTGGATTGTTGATTTTCATGATATCTATTCATCTTTTGCAATTTAAATCTACTTAGTTGGTCTTCATTTAGTTTTAGATTAATTTAGAATAGAGATTAGTTTCAATTTTATCAAGTTTAATTGAAGCCTTAGACAAATAAAAGTGAGTTGATAGGTGGCTAAATAATTAATCCTCATGAAAACGAACTCTACTCATCATTGTATTACTCGTCATGATTTTTGTATACTTGCAGAAATGGGCAACATTAAGCACCACATCCGCAAACAAAGAGAGAGAAAGAAGAGAGAGAAAGGTCAGATATACCATTGCATAAATCTAATAACACATTAGACTTGAGAAATTTCTTTACATTTTCAATCCATACGTAATGGAAATTTAGTTTTGTTTTCCTAGATATTTAAGAACAAGTTCATTATCAATATTAGCGTATTCAAAGGTAGGTATGTGCATTTTTTTCATTCGCTTGTTGTTGTTCATGTTCAAAGGTAGAGTTATCATGCATTTTTCACTTTCATTTTTTGAATATCATGGATGATTTTGCAAATGGGAGATTCAACATGTTGAGCATTGTAATCCATTACCTCATTTTCAATATGTTTCTCACATGCATGATTTTCATTCTCATGTTCAAACGTAGAAGAAATAAACATTGGATTAAGATTATCATATTCATGAAGAAGAGAATCATAAGACATGTTTTCAACCTTATTATCATACATGCCCATTTGATTACTAGAATAATCTTTTTCACAAGCTAGAGTACTACTACTAACATATGAGTCATTTTGAGTATCACAACGTTGTACATTAGCCAATATAGTACATTCATGATTTTTATAGTTACCTCTACATGTAGTGCAACAATCTTTCTTGTGATTTATAGTTACCTCTACATGATTTACACTTATATCTTGTTCTTGCCTTTGAATGCTAACTTGTGACATTGAAACTTTTGGTAAGACATCTTTCATATGCATCTTTTTGAACACGTCCATCATTTGTTTGATAAAATGTTTGAACTAATTCTACAACTTCTTGTTGAACTTGAAACCACCAAGTACCTACAAACACAACAAGAGAGATTAAAACTACAAAAATAAAATATCTAGATTAAAAAGCTTGCTTTTGCCTCGACATTGCCTAAGTTCCTTTATTTTTCCAGCAATGGCTCTAAAAACCTGATTGTGAGGTTTAGGTACAAAGAAAATTAGGCAAAATTCACACATAAACAAGTAATAAAAAAATCTAGCACCCCTTAATCTGCAAGTGCAGGGGTTATTTGTAGTTGTATGAGTATTAAGGTCAATTTCATGAGGAAACATGAAATTTGGCAATTACTTGTGCTACAAACTTGATCTATTATCTAAGCAATCAATTCTTGAGTTAATAAAATTTAGGGATGGCATCCCTCTCCCGTGAACAGGGCATTTAAAAAAAAAAAGAAGTTGTTCTAGGATCAAGAATCCACTAAAGGTCACAAAATATAAAAATTAAGCTTATGACCATTTTGTATTTCCATACTTGTCTAGGATTCGATTCCATTTGTACTCTAAACTATTTTCCTTTACGAATTGAAGACTACTAACTCTTGTGCTTTCGTACTTCTGTGGTAAAGACATGCAAAAGCTAGTTTATTAAGTTAATGAATTGTGGCATCACCTTAATCCACTTATGATCATAACTATTTTCAAGTTATATGACATAAGTTTCATTTACTTCTTTCCATTGCTAAGTGCATGTTCCCTTGTCAAATAACAATTAGGATGACTCGAAATTGATAGCTAATAAATAAGAAGTAATAAAACTGAGTAAATGAACAAACAAGATTTATTTTAGGCCAAAAGTTAAACATTTCATATTAATAGTTTCATCTTTTCCCCAGAGTTTCTCAACTTAGTTAAACATGAAACAAAAGAAGATTAAGCACAAGCATTCAATCATAAACAAAATGCATAATTGAAATACGAAAGAGTAAGGTTAAGAAAAGCTTATTAGATTGATGGTATTGGCTCCAAATCTTCTCCATGTATTTCATCAAACAAGTTGTTGATAATTGAAGCTCTCCCTCGAATATAGAAGTTGAAACTGCTACAAGACTATATTAACTATCCTACTATTTACAAGAGAGTTTAGGGGGCGCTTGGTTCGCAGGTCGGAATCGGAATCGGAATTGGAATCATTCACTTTGGAATTGGAATGAAGTTTTTCATTCCAATATCCTTGCCTGGTTGGATGTCGGAATCGGAATCGGAATCATTCACTTTTGAAGATTTTATGATCCTAAATCATCTAATTTTATTAATTAACAAATAAATGATGATGTTTATTAATAATTATCACAACAAAACAAATAAGAAATCAAAAAGAAGTCAAAGTTGAAAAATTTTTAGAAATGATTCCGATTCCCCCCAATTTAGTCGGGAATGGAGGATTCCCAAATTTTCAGAAATGATTCCGATTCCCCGATTCCCATTCCCTCCAACCAAGCAGGCTATAAGGGATTCATTCCGATTCCTGATTCCGATTCCCATATACCAAGCAGCCCCTTAGTTTTTCCTATTTCTAAGGAGTAATTGATAAGAGATAATTTTACCTATTTTAGTATGCATATTATCAGTTGTTTTTAGTATTTTTAACATAAATATAGCTCAATTTGATTAAATTTCTTCCACTTGATGATTTTCCCAGAAATTAGGATTTTTACCCGTTGTTAGGGTTTGGAGGCTTAAATTATATTTTTAAGAAAATTAATGTACAAACTTTGTACAGTCTTGCAGGTTTTGTACATTCAATCATAATTTGGATCAATTGGAACACAAGTTATCACATTCATAGTAGATGCAAGGATGATTGAATTAAGAGTTCAATGGAATAACTTTTACATTCAAATTTGGAGGATTGTTTTGCTCAACTTTTGGAAAATTTTCTTCAACAAATTCACTATGGAATTAAAGGATCAACATCACAAAATGGTCTCAAGGGGATAAGAGGAATGGCAAGCAAAAGAGAAAGGCAAAGAAGCAATGGAAGTGAAGAATTGGAGAAAACTAGGGGTTGGCAACAATGACATATATTTAAACAAGTGGCCAATCCGGGATATACTCTCCTATAATAAGGAGTGGTGAATCCTATATTGATTACTCACTATCCTTCCATGCTTCATACTATACCCAATCTCTACCGAATGAGCTACTCTTTTCCGAACACCAAGCAATAGAGTCAAAGCATAGCCATCCACACTCAAGATACCATAATAATCTCAAGTCTAAGGATCACTTACACTATTGCTATTAAGAGTATAATTTATTAGCACTATGAATAGTAACTCTTGGCGGATCAATCCAATGAACTTGTTCTCTAACAAGCATCCACACACCAGCTTAGGTGTCACACACCATAGTTGACGAGATCAACTACTACTTACCATGAATAGAGGCAAAGTATGTGCTAGTCTTCCTATATTAATGATGTCCAATCTCATTAATACTATGACTAGGGGTATTTAAGAATATAACTTAACGCGTAATAAGAGTCTCATCATTATAACTCTTACAATCTCTTATACACAGTTAATATTCTATGAACTTTATCAAATAAACAAGTAATACTAATAACAAGTATTAAATGACAAAGAAAATGCCACATATATAAGTATAACACAAAATAAGCGTAAAAAAATTTTCAAAAACCAACTTAGTTTTAGGGCATACACTAACATCTTCCAGCTATTTTTGCAAACATTTTCAGACGGCGATAGGGTTTTGCAAGTAGGAGGATACATGGGAAACATACATGAAGACTTTTGGGCTCATTTGGAATTCCCAAGCAAATCTTCATCATTTCCATGCATTAATGATTCATGCAAGTTGGAAAATGAGTTGAGGAACATTTGTCTATAAATATAAGTCATTTGTAAATAATTTGTAACTAAGTTTTGGTGGAAGAAAATAGTTGTTAGCTTAGTTTTACATTAAAATTGGTAGAGAATTAGTACAATTCTCTTCATCCTTCAATAGAATAGTGAGGAATATTGTAAGACAACTCTTGTAATTCAACTTTTGAAGGCAAATAAGAAGAGAAGCTTTGTCTAAAATTTGGTTGAACAATTCTTACTCCTTTCTATTTACTTTTTATTGTTGACATGAATTCTTGCTTTGAAGTTGAACTTCTAGTTGTTTCATTTACCATGTTGAACTAAAAGCATCATCTAGATCATAGATGAAGCCAATAAACATGACTTAATTCACTTGCACCTACTAAGCTTGCATTTGTTTGTTTTCTTGTTCAAGCTTTAACACTTGTTTTTGCACGGCCAACTTAAACAAGTCATTTAGTTGTTATTTGACATTGAGAGATGCACTTAACAATGGAAAATGAACAAGTAATGCTTAAGTAGTTTATATGATAATAATGAATGCTTAAGTGAATCAATACAATTCATGTTTTGCATAAGGTTTCATCGTGAGAATAGTTAGAATCTTGTCATTACATAGAGAGATCTAGTTTTGACACTTATAGAATTGGATTCTAAACAAGGCAAGATAAAACTTAGTCAACCATACATGATTCATTAGTGGATTCTATATTCTAGACTTCTTTTGGTTGGATTCTACAAATGTTCTCAATCATATACCTATTCTATTGAAGGGATCCCATACCCATCCTGATTTTATTGTGTTTAGATAATAGCAGTTAGTGAAAAAGCATTAGTAGTTGCGCATATTTGAGTCTTGTGGGATTCAACACCTAATACTCCAAGTACCACAATAGACCAGTGCATTTGCGGATTAAGTTGCGAGATTAGGTTTTTATTACTTGATTTGTGTGTATTTGTTCATATTTGCTATACCTAATCTACACCATGTCAAGTTTTTGGTGCCGTTGTTGGGGAATCAAGGCAATATTAAGGCCAAATCTAACTTTATTAATCTAAACTATGTTGTATTTATTTGTAAATAATCCTTTTATTTTGTTTTGTATGTGTATGCATAGGAGCCAAGGATGATCACTTAACCTGGATTTTCACAGAACAATCCAGCTTGGGAGGTGGCTAATGAGAAGGTTATGGAGAGGGTTGAACAATTTGAAAATAGAATTTTGGGAATGGCAAGATCTTTAGAAAATCAAATTGTTCAAATAGCTGAACAAATGAACCTTAAGAAACAAGGAGAGTTACCTATTAAAATCGAAATCAATTCTAAGGAACAAGTCCAAGTAATTGCATTGAGGAGCGGTAGCATATTAAAGGAATCAATCATAGAAGAATGTGAAAGTGAAAAGAATGAAAAAGAAGAAAAAGGAAAGGAAATATAAGTGATAATGAAGTTGGTGTGGAAAATATGAATTCTCAATCACAAACTATTCCTCTTCCACCACAAATTCCATTTCCACAAAGGCTTAAGAACGAAAAGTAAGAAAAAGAATTGGGAAGAATTGCACAAATGCTTAAGCAATTACATGTAAACATTCCTTTTGTAGATGCATTTTTGCAAGTTCCCAAGTACAACAAGTTTTTGAAGGACTTATTGACAAGAAGGAAAAGTCTTGATGAATTTGCAACCATAGCACTTACGGAGGAATGTAGTGCAAGGACACAAAACAAACTTCCACCAAAACTCAAGGATCTAGGGAGTTTTTCTATCCCATGCACTATTGGTGATGTTAATTTTTCCAATGCTTTATGTGATTTAGGTGCTAGTGTTTCATTGATCCCCATGTCAATAGCTAGAGGGCTAAGCTTCAAAGAAGTTCAAAGCACATACATTACATTGCAACTAGCTGATAGGTCCATTAGGCATCCACTAGGTATTCTTGAGAATATTCTTATGAAAGTGGACAAATTTGTCATCTCAGTAGATTTTGTTGTTCTAGACATGGAGGATGATATTGATATGCCTATCATACTTGGTAGACCTTTTCTTGCTACTGCTGATGCAATTATAGATGTGAAAAACGGCACACTTAGGTTAAAAGTAGGGGATTACGAGGTAGTCTTTGAATTGAATGATATGTTGAAACATCCCTCGTCTACTTTTAACATGCATTTAATTGATGAATTGGCTGATGATGTGTCAAGTTTTTCAGGACTTGGAAGCACAAGAGAAAGAACAATGAAAAGAAAGGACCAATTACACTTCATTGACATATCTATACCCCAAAGAGTGGAGGATTCTTTGGGATATGGTCCTCAAAAGTGAAGATCACACAGACTTTAAATGAAGTGCTTGTTGGGAGGCAACCCAACGTTTTTAATATATTTGTGAAGTTTTTGTTTGTTTTGTTTAGTATTATGTAGTTTAAAGTATGTTAATTTGTATATTTTGTAGGTAAAGCAACTTGGAACATGAAGATCAAGTTTGGTTCAAAAAGTTACAATTATGATTTTGACTCTAAAATCCCCGTCTTTAACATTTAATACTTATAAGAATACAAGTGTATTATGTGTTACATGATGTGTTTAAGAAGTTAGAATTTGATGAAAGTTACTATTCATGGTTGGGAAACTTTTTGAGCAAAAAGGTCATTTTGTGATTCATAGAGATTTTATGTTGTTTAGCCTTGTTTTTATGCTTAATATGCTCAAAGAAACATGTGTGCATTATTGTCTTGGGAGGTGCATTCAAATTTTGCAAAATATGCAACTTTGGAATTCATGCTCAATCCATGCAAAGTATTGTGAATTTGATGCAAATTTGAAAAGTTTGTGTGTGCACGTGTATTTTCATGATTCAAACTTGTTCCTAATGATAATGTGTTAAAAAACATGTTAAATTTAAAGTTGAAAGTGCTGCAGAAAATGAAAAAGGCCAATAGGACAGTCACACAAATAAAAGTAGTTCACTGCTTGTTGCAGGGTGTGATCCATGGGTCATAGCCCACGGATTGCACCTGTGGATCAACTTCTAGGAGGTATCCCTGATCTGCTACATAGAGATCTGCAGACAAGCTTAATGAACCACGGGTGTGTTCACAGTAGTTTTTCAAGTTCTTTTTCATTGTTTTTCAATTCCTTAAAATAACTTGATTCAAATAAAGAGTAGTAATTATTATGTAATATAAATTCTTGTTTTGAAGAAAGTATGTTAGGAAAGGTAGAAGTGATTATGCCTAAAAGGACACAAGTTTATGTTAAATTTCTTTTCTTTATTCGGTCTTACAAAAGAAACAAGGAATATAGAAGGTTGAGGGGTCCAAATGCTTTATGATTATTAGTTTAAGAGGGAAAACACTCAAAAAAAGAAGATGTGATGAAGAAAACAATGGATATCTAGTACTTAGTAACTGGGAATCTTCATCTAAAAATGTCAATTTTCGTGTCAAATGGTACTTAGAAAAGAAAAGGCAAAAGCAACGTGAGAATAGAAAATTGTTGAATAACCGGGGGTCTTCATCTAAAAATGTTGATCTTCGTGTCAAAATATGATTTTTCACTCTCAAGAAAGCAATTGAACAAAAGGAAAAATAAATAAAGTGTTGAGTAACCAAGGGTCTTCATCTAAAAATGTCGATCTTCGCGTCAAAAGACAGCTTCATATTGTGCCAAATGCATGTGAATTATCCCTCTTTTATGACATAATCTTAAGGTGTCAAGACTACTTGACTAACTATATGCATTGTTGTTTGTAAAACTTAGTAAGGACAAAGAAACTTACTCCAAACAAGTGAAATTTATGATATAATTACTTTTCCTTCACTTCATATTATAAGTACTTGAAAAACAAGATGTTACATAATGATTATTTACTTGAGTAGCTTTGGACAAGATTATTTGAGAAACATACATGAGTTATTTCAATGCTTGAATCATGTTGTTGATAGCTTGATTTTCAAATTGCTTGAGGACAAGCAATGATTCAAGTGTGGGGGAGTTTGACAAGTGAAAAATTTGCTCATATTAATATATATATATATATATATATATTATTTGGTATTTTTAGTGTGTTTTTAGTTAAGATATTATACTTTTTGACTTTAAATAACATGTTTTCATTCAGTAGGGTTTATTTTCCAAAATTAGGGTTTTTGCATCTAAAACTATTATTTTGAGTATTTAATTTACAAACTAATATTTATTTTTGCAGATTCATCAAGGAAGGTCAAGATCAAGTGAAATAGGCAAAAGAATTATTTGAAAGATGAAATGAGCAAAATGTGGAAAATAAGAACAAATCAACAAAAATTCTAAGGAAGTCATGAAAAAGGATCAGGACACTTGGAGGGGCAACTTAGCAAAAATTCACACAAGTGGGACCAGGAAACGCGATTCGCGGCTGATGATACGCCGACAACCAACTGCGTATTGCTAGCCATGTATCGCAACCGACTTGCCAAATTTCGGCTGTTGCAACTTGCTTCATCTTCTAGTTGTTTTTGTACACTTTTGAATTGTACACAGGTTTTGCAAGTTGAAGATTGCATTGGAAGTGCGAATGGAGACTTTTAGGCTTTCAACTAGGGTTTTCATTATTCCAACTCATTAAATGTAAATTGCAAGTTAGAAAATGACTTGTAGGATCCATGTCTATAAATAGAAGTCATTTATGAAGAGTTGGAAATATGCTAGGATAGGAAATTTGTAGAGAATTGCTAGAATTCTCAAGTCCATAATAGAAATATTGTGAATTCAAGGGAGTTCTTTGCTCAAGAATCCTTGTAGCAATCTTTGTGCAAGAAATACAAGTCTTGAAGCCATTTCACATTGAATAAGCTTTCTTCAACTTTGTCTATTTCATTCCACTTGATTGCTATGGCTAGTGGTTTTCAATTCATGTGTATTGATTTGGAAACCACCATATTGAGCTAAATTCTATATTCTAGGGTTATGATGATACTAATGCATTAATGTTAAGACTTGTTTTTATTAACCTTGCCCTTTCTTGCTCTTGTTTCTTCAATTATTCAAGCTTTAACTCTTTGTATTTGAAAGGTCATCACATGCAAAGCATCTTATTTATTAGGAATCAATTAAGTTTGTTCTTAATAATGGAAAATGAATGATTGAGCTTAAGGACTAGCACATGAAAATAGTGTTATGCTTATGAGGACTTGATGAAGCAATTCATGCATTACTATATCCACTCTATCACGGTAGTAGGTAGATTAAATCAACTCATTGTGAAAGCAAGTTTTGATATATATGGAATTGCATTCCTAAGCAAAGCAAGTTCAACGTGGCAAGTGTTAATCTCTACAACTTAATATCGATCATTAGTGGATTCATAACCCTAGAATTCCTTCATAAATATTCTTCTACCAAAATTCTTGCATTCTTAAAAGTTTCTCCTAGTTACTTTTATTTTCAACCCAACTTGTTCAATTTAATCATTGCTTAGATAATAAAGAACATGATAAAACTCTAGTAATTGCATCTTGTTGGTTCCTTGAGGGATTCAACCCTAATTTCCTATACTATAACAACCTGTATACTTGCGGTAAAACTTGGGAGATTAGGTTTTATTACTTAACTTTCGTGTGTATGCTCTACTTGATTTTCTATACCTAATCTACACCACGCCACTACGCATTGAGAGCTGGTAGCATAATAGATCTACAATCATCAATCAAGCTACTTATTGGCAAGAGATTGTGATAAGTAATTACATATCCACAGGAGTTGCTTATATTAGCCTTTTTAAATTGATTGTTTAACGGGTTAGCGCCATGAGAGTGGGTTAATGTGTTTTTCAATTAATTGAACTAAGGTTTAGTCATTAATCATCGAGAGAGTTTAATTGATGCCTTTGGAAAACTCGGGTATAATAAAGCACGGGTAATTTGTTGGTTAATTAATTGAATTGATTGTGGTTGAATGTTAATTCCTAACATTCATCGGTTGTTGATTCTTCTTTAGATTTATTTACTTTGAGCGATTCTAGTTTAATTAATTTGGTATTAATTTAGTTTTAGAATAGTTTTAATCTAGAATTTACTATTAATCTTCTTCAATTCAATTGGAAGCCTTAGACAAATAAAAGTGAGTTGATAGGTTGCTAAATAACTAATCCTCGTGGGAACGATCTCTACTCATCATTGTATTACTTGTTACGATTCTGTATACTTACAGAAATTGGGCAACAGGAAGAAACACTTAATATATAGACATACACACACATGCATATACATACATACATTGGTGTAGAAAGTATTTGGAGCAAATTGGTGAAGAATGGGATCGTGGTTTCTCATGTTTACAAGCAGGCAAATACTGTGGCAGATTCTCTAACGTCTCTTCAGTTTTCAAGTGACTTCATTTTTTCAGCAGTGGATCTTCCTAAGTCCATTTGTAATCTAATATCTCTAGATAGGAATAGTATTCCTCATATTTACTTATGCAATGCATAGTTCTTTTTCACTTTTTATATTTTCTCTCATGTAATGGAGTCTTATTAGACTCTAATAACCTTTTTAATATTATTTAATAAAATTGGGAGTGGCATCCCCCCGTGTATGGGGTTAGCCAAAAAAATAGACATACACACACACACACATACACACACATATATATATTGTGTGTGTGTATATATTTAACAAAAGAACCATCTTATACATTTTTTCTAGACTTCAATAATTACAATGCTTTGTCATGTCAAAATGACACCACACATTATATTTAAACTGATCTAGAAAAATGTTTATTCTAATATTGATGAGAAAACTAAATGATTGACCTTCCGGAGGAAACTGTTGGTATATATGTAGAGATTGGCTCCATCCACTAGAACCGTGACTGAAGATACTCGATGGTTTTCTCGTCTAGCTGAAATGATTTAGTGAGAACTTCTGGTGAAATGCGTGGCTCTATCCCAAAACTATGTTTGGAATCGTGATGACACCAGGGTTCTGGCTATTAAAAGCCACAATCCCCATAGCGCTAGTGTTTCACACATTTCTTAAAAAATGAACTAGGCCAACTGGGAAAACAAAGACATCTCCCGATTTCAAAGTCGTAGTAAACAACCGATTTTTGGTATTATCACTTGGATTGGATGTAACAAAACCAGCATAAAGTGTACCCTCCAAAACTACAACGATCTCAGTGGCACGAGGATGTGTGTGGGGCGGGACAATGCCATTTGGTGCAAAGTCAGCACGAAGAACGCTAAGACCGAGCGTGTTAAGACTCAGAATTTGATTAACACTCGCAATATTCGTTGCAAATCCTAAAGAATTATTTGTATTTCTAGGAACATGAAAGCTTGAAGCTAGGAAATCTTTAGGTGTGACATGCTTTGGGTTCTTGCAGACCTTTTCATTCATGAACACAGCCGCTGGATTATCAGGCACATGTAGCCAACAACTGCCACTTTTATCAACTCTGAATAAATTTTAGCACTCACACTTCATCTATATCGTGTGTATATATATATTGTACATTTTTTTTACTTCCCGCGGATTGATAGATGTCCACTAGAACACTTTATTTTCTTTATTATATTCGTGACAGTTCACCGAACAGATATTGTCGCATGAACTCTTCCTCAAAGTTTTTCTGTGGCAGGCATATGGAGTTGTGAAAAATCGAAAACCTCTGGAACATATCTGCGAATGAGAACCAACATGTTTCTGGCTTTCGCTACATCTTCATTTTATACATCCTGCACAATTCCTCAACTGATATCTAACATCAGAAAAAGCCAAAATGTACAAGGAATATGCATAATTAAATATGATAAAGGAATTTAAAGGATAAAAAATCTCTTTTTTTTACTTTGACAACGTTAATCCTAAACCTTAAGCTTTAGACTTGCTTCCTCATTATTTGTTCCTGCACAAAAAACATAACTAAACATATTAACTAACACACAAAAACTATAAAAACTTAAACTAGGACATATTAAAGAAAATTGTTAGGTTGCCTCCTAACTAGTGCTTTGTTTATAGTCTTCAGCTAGGCTTTCATTGTTAGCTCAAGTGACTCCAGAGTTCCCTAAAGGAGCAATGCTCCCTTTAAGACATATCTTACTTTGCTCATGGGCTTTGGTCTCCACATCTTCCCCGTGTTCCTTAAGGCCTTAGCCAAACCTTTTATTGGTGGCCACTTTTCTTCATTTGTCAACTACAAGACTCCCATAGTATTTTTTCAAGGATTCTTCTTGCATGGGGTCTGAGGATCCATGTAGGCTCCCTTTTCAACATCACCTGCACAATTTTCTTGATATGGCCCTGAATCAATCAAACACACTCCAAGAGAAGTATAATCACTAACGACTGGACTTTTCTTTTGAGTTAATTCATCAACAGTATCAAGAGCAAAGACATTATCAATAATAGAGGATTTCTTAACCATTTCATCTAAATTAAATTCTTCTTTCTCATCCCCTATTTGAGATTTTACTTTTCCTTATTTAATATCAACTACAGCTCCAGCAGTAGCTATGAAAGGACAACCAAAAATAATAGGCATATCAATATCCTCTTAAATGTCTAAAACAACAAAGTCAAGGGGGGACTGTAAATTCATCTAAGGGGACTATAAATTTGTCTATTTTTACCAAAACATTTTCTAAGGTCCCCCAAGAATGTCTAATACTTCTATCAGCCAATTGTAGCACTATATTGGTGTTACTTAACTTAGTTAAGCCTAGTTTTCTAGCCACAAATAGGGGAATCAATCAAACACTCACATCTAGATCACATAAAGCACGAGAAAATTTAAAATTGCTTATGGTGCCTGGAATTGACAATTTACTCGGGTCTTTCAATTTCGGTGGCAATTTATTCTACACCGGGGCACTACATTCCTTTAGAGAGCAATCACCTCGTTGTCAATGAGTTTCCTTTACCTTGACATTAAATCCTTCAAGAATCGCAAGTACGAGGGAATCTGCAAAGTAGCATCTATCAAAGGGATGTTAATGTGCAAGTTCTTAAAAATATTAAGAAAATTTTGAAATTGGGAGTCCTCATTCTCCCTCTTTAGCCTTTGCAGAAAAGGCATTAGTGGCCTGTGGACTGCATCTGAGAGTCTTTTTGTTTAAACTTCATATCTGGACGTCTTTTTTTCCCTCAGTTGCTTCTCACCCATTTCCTCATCACTTTCTTTAGGCTTTTCGCTTTTCTTCATAGAAAAATCTTCTAATTATCTCTCATTACGCAGAAATACTACATTGACATGCTCCCTTGGATTAACCTTCAATTGGCTTGGCAACTCACCCTTGTTACTCTACCTTATTGTCTCTACCAACTAACCAACATGCATATCCACATGTCTCTACATAGTGGTAAATCATCTGTCCATCTCCTATGACATCATCTCAAAAGCCACTTCCCACTCTGGCTTGGCTACCCCCTGAATTTGTCTTTGTTGAAATCCTAGTGGGTTTAGTGGTCTTTGTTGAGCCTCTTGGTCTTTCCATCCTATGTTAGGATGATTCTTCCACTCCGAGTTATAAATGTTTGAATATTGGTTGTTCTGGGGTGGGTGGCCGTAGTTGTTCATATATGGTACTTGCTCAGAGATAGGACATATATTAGTCTCGTGAAACTCACCACATATGGTACAACGTGCACTACTACCCTGTTGCATTTGTTAACTAGGATCAACTTTGTTATTTAAAAGGGCTAATGCCTATTGCATCTGTGCACTAAAATTATGCAGAGTATCCCTATTAGAGATAGACATACCCGTTGCCCTTCTAACTTTACCTCTCTCGTTGGCTCACTAGTTGCTATATACAGCCATCTCCTCCATCAACTATTGAGCATATTCAGTAGATTTTTCCATTAATGCTCCACTTGCGGTTGCATCTACATTCAATTTAGTAGCATAAGTTAAACCATTGTAAAATGTCTGAATGATTAACTATTCAGGAAGTCCATGGTACGGGCACTTCCTGAGAAGTTCTTTGAATCGTTCCCATGATTCATACAATAATTTTTTTTTTCTCAAGCTGGTTAAAGCCAGTAATATTGTAACACCCTAGAAATTCATGCCCAGACCATTCATATTGTATTATGTTCATTAGAAAAAAAAATGGTAGCCAAATTTGTGGAAAAAAAAAAAAGAATGAGCATGTTGTACTTAGTTCTTTAAGAGTTGTACCTAGGAAA